>JASAMX010015225.1:0-33369 GCA_030248175.1 Microlaimidae sp. YZB2_3
AAACATTAAGTTTAGTTTGATTTTAAGGTTTCGCTTAGGTTGCTTAGGGAAATTAAGGTCTAAAGTCCACGATTAATGTTATTTGATTTTTATCACGATGATTTACATAAAAAATAACGGTTTTAAACAATCCATCTTTCCGATGACCACTTCCTGGCTACGAGAGGCTGGGAGTGCGTTAGGAGAGGCTGTTCGAGAGGCTAAGTTATTGCACCCACCGCAACGCATTGGTGACGTGCAAAATCACCATAAAAGTAGGGTTTAAAATCAAACAAAACATTAAGTTTAGTTTGATTTTAAGGTTTCGCTTAGGTTGCTTAGGAAAATTAAGGTCTAAAGTCCACGATTAATGTTATTTGTGATTTTTATCACGATAATTTACATAAAAAATAACGGTTTTAAACAATTCATCTTTCCGATGACCACTTCCTGGCTACGAGAGGCTGGGAGTGCGTTAGGAGAGGCTGTTACGAGAGGCTAAGTTATTGCACCCACCGCAACGCATTGGTGACGTGCAAAATCACCATAAAAGTAGGGTTTAAAATCAAACAAAACATTAAGTTTAGTTTGATTTTAAGGTTTCGCTAAGGTTGCTTAGGAAAATTAAGGTCTAAAGTCCACGATTAATGTTATTTGTGATTTTTATCACGATAATTTACATAAAAAATAACGGTTTTAAACAATCCATCTTTCCGATGACCACTTCTTGGCTACGAGAGGCTGAGAGTGCGTTAGGAGAGGCTGTTACGAGAGGCTAAGTTATTGCACCCACCGCAACGCATTGGTGACGTGCAAAATCACCATAAAAGTAGGGTTTAAAATCAAACAAAACATTAAGTTTAGTTTGATTTTAAGGTTTCGCTTAGGTTGCTTAGGGAAATTAAAGTCTAAAGTCCACGATTAATGTTATTTGTGATTTTTATCACGATGATTTACATAAAAAATAACGGTTTTAAACAATCCATCTTTCCGATGACCACTTCCTGGCTACGAGAGGCTGGGAGTGCGTTAGGAGAGGCTGTTACGAGAGGCTAAGTTATTGCACCCACCGCAACGCATTGGTGACGTGCAAAATCACCATAAAAGTAGGGTTTAAAATCAAACAAAACATTAAGTTTAGTTTGATTTTAAGGTTTCGCTTAGGTTGCTTAGGGAAATTAAGGTCTAAAGTCCACGATTAATGTTATTTGTGATTTTTATCACGATAATTTACATAAAAAATAACGGTTTTAAACAATCCATCTTTCCGATGACCACTTCCTGGCTACGAGAGGCTGGGAGTGCGTTAGGAGAGGCTGTTACGAGAGGCTAAGTTATTGCACCCACCGCAACGCATTGGTGACGTGCAAAATCACCATAAAAGTAGGGTTTAAAATCAAACAAAACATTAAGTTTAGTTTGATTTTAAGGCTTCGCTAAGGTTGCTTAGGAAAATTAAGGTCTAAAGTCCACGATTAATGTTATTTGTGATTTTTATCACGATAATTTACATAAAAAATAACGGTTTTAAACAATCCATCTTTCCGATGACCACTTCTTGGCTACGAGAGGCTGAGAGTGCGTTAGGAGAGGCTGTTACGAGAGGCTAAGTTATTGCACCCACCGCAACGCATTGGTGACGTGCAAAATCACCATAAAAGTAGGGTTTAAAATCAAACAAAACATTAAGTTTAGTTTGATTTTAAGGTTTCGCTTAGGTTGCTTAGGGAAATTAAAGTCTAAAGTCCACGATTAATGTTATTTGTGATTTTTATCACGATGATTTACATAAAAAATAACGGTTTTAAACAATCCATCTTTCCGATGACCACTTCCTGGCTACGAGAGGCTGGGAGTGCGTTAGGAGAGGCTGTTACGAGAGGCTAAGTTATTGCACCCACCGCAACGCATTGGTGACGTGCAAAATCACCATAAAAGTAGGGTTTAAAATCAAACAAAACATTAAGTTTAGTTTGATTTTAAGGTTTCGCTTAGGTTGCTTAGGAAAATTAAGGTCTAAAGTCCACGATTAATGTTATTTGTGATTTTTATCACGATAATTTACATAAAAAATAACGGTTTTAAACAATCCATCTTTCCGATGACCACTTCCTGGCTACGAGAGGCTGGGAGTGCGTTAGGAGAGGCTGTTACGAGAGGCTAAGTTATTGCACCCACCGCAACGCATTGGTGACGTGCAAAATCACCATAAAAGTAGGGTTTAAAATCAAACAAAACATTAAGTTTAGTTTGATTTTAAGGTTTCGCTTAGGTTGCTTAGGGAAATTAAGGTCTAAAGTCCACGATTAATGTTATTTGTGATTTTTATCACGATGATTTACATAAAAAATAACGGTTTTAAACAATCCATCTTTCCGATGACCACTTCCTGGCTACGAGAGGCTGGGAGTGCGTTAGGAGAGGCTGTTACGAGAGGCTAAGTTATTGCACCCACCGCAACGCATTGGTGACGTGCAAAATCACCATAAAAGTAGGGTTTAAAATCAAACAAAACATTAAGTTTAGTTTGATTTTAAGGTTTCGCTTAGGTTGCTTAGGAAAATTAAAGTCTAAAGCCCACGATTAATGTTATTTGTGATTTTTATCACGATAATTTACATAAAAAATAACGGTTTTAAACAATCCATCTTTCCGATGACCACTTCCTGGCTACGAGAGGCTGGGAGTGCGTTAGGAGAGGCTGTTACGAGAGGCTAAGTTATTGCACCCACCGCAACGCATTGGTGACGTGCAAAATCACCATAAAAGTAGGGTTTAAAATCAAACAAAACATTAAGTTTAGTTTGATTTTAAGGTTTCGCTTAGGTTGCTTAGGAAAATTAAGGTCTAAAGTCCACGATTAATGTTATTTGTGATTTTTATCACGATAATTTACATAAAAAATAACGGTTTTAAACAATCCATCTTTCCGATGACCACTTCCTGGCTACGAGAGGCTGGGAGTGCGTTAGGAGAGGCTGTTACGAGAGGCTAAGTTATTGCACCCACCGCAACGCATTGGTGACGTGCAAAATCACCATAAAAGTAGGATTTAAAATCAAACAAAACATTAAGTTTAGTTTGATTTTAAGGTTTCGCTTAGGTTGCTTAGGAAAATTAAGGTCTAAAGTCCACGATTAATGTTATTTGTGATTTTTATCACGATAATTTACATAAAAAATAACGGTTTTAAACAATCCATCTTTCCGATGACCACTTCCTGGCTACGAGAGGCTGGGAGTGCGTTAGGAGAGGCTGTTACGAGAGGCTAAGTTATTGCACCCACCGCAACGCATTGGTGACGTGCAAAATCACCATAAAAGTAGGGTTTAAAATCAAACAAAACATTAAGTTTAGTTTGATTTTAAGGTTTCGCTTAGGTTGCTTAGGAAAATTAAGGTCTAAAGTCCACGATTAATATTATTTGTGATTTTTATCACGATAATTTACATAAAAAATAACGGTTTTAAACAATCCATCTTTCCGATGACCACTTCCTGGCTACGAGAGGCTGGGAGTGCGTTAGGAGAGGCTGTTACGAGAGGCTAAGTTATTGCACCCACCGCAACGCATTGGTGACGTGCAAAATCACCATAAAAGTAGGGTTTCCGGAAATTTCGTCCTTTACATTACGTCTTTCAACACTTCGTCTTCTACAACTCGTTTTCGGAAAGCTCGTCTTTTAAACACCTCGTCTTCGGAAAACTCGTCTTTTCGATGCGATTTTGTAAACGTACTTTTTAAAAGACGAGTTTCTTGTATTTTGCGATTTTAACAATGGATCAAAACATTTTTTCCTGAGCCTAAGCCAAACCTAAAGCTCAAATTAAATTTTGGACTATAAAAAATTTTTGTTCAAGCCTAAGCGAACCCTAAAATTTAAGCAAAATTTTATTGTAGTAAGTTTTTATTTAATAGTTTGTTTTTTGAATAGAAGAGTAAAAACCTTAATATTTTCCTAAGCCTAAACGAAATCTAAAAGCTCAAGCAAAATTTTATTGTTTGGGCGGAAACTCACCTGGTTGAAATACTTTTACGAAACCGCATCCAAATAAGGAGTTTTCCGAAGACGAGATCATTAAAAGACGAGCTTTCCGAAGACAAGATGTTTAAAGACGAAATGTAAAAGACGAAACTTCCGGACACCTAAAATTAGTGTAAATTCACCATGGCAAAATTCACCATAACAATCAGAAATGCGTTTGCAAACTAAATTGTTTAAAAAAAACTAATTTTTAATTTTTAAAGCATTAAAAAATGTTTTAATTTTTTCCTAAATCTACATAAGTAAAGCCCTAAAATCAAGCTAAATTTTATCATGATAAAATTTTGCTACATTTTTCAAGTGTCAAAATTTAAAAAAAATATTGCAAACGCATTATATTTATGGTAAATTTACACCACCTTATGGTGATTTTGTAACGTTAAAAGTGATTTCGCAAATGGTGAATTTGTCCGTGGTGTTTTTATACAGACTCACCTTGACGCCTTCACTGTCTGATTTCAGCCGCAACTGTCTAATTTCACCAACTGTTATTTTCCAACAAGGGTGTCTTAATTCATAAACACTAAAGAACAGTTAAATATAAAATTTAAAAAAAAAACTATGGTTGAATTTATTATCTGGCTGACGCTAAAAATTAGAATGCAGACATGAGGGGACCAATTAAAATTGTGCGGTAATGACGTGTTTTTTTGAAAACAAATAAGAACGCAGAATTTTTTTAATTCCATCTTTTCACAAAATATACATAAATCAACCAGTTTAAACCCTTAACAATTTTGCATTTAGGTTCCAAATTAATAAATTTGATAAATAATTGTTAAAATACAATTTTTAATCTTTGTTATTAACCCGCTTTAATGAAAAATGTTGAATGTTTTTGTTTTTGTGTTTTTGTTTTTTTTGTTGAGTCGATTCAATACTGAAATTACCGCGGTCAGCTAGATTTTATTTGCATATACATAATTGTAGATTTTTTGCAGAAACAGTAATTTTAGTCATCCTTCAAAAATAGTTGTTATTGCTTTTGACATAAATTTCTATAAATTCTTGTTTTGTAATATATAGGTTTATCATGGGGCACGGGAGCGCCACGGGGCGATTTAGCCCTGCGGCGCCGCGCCAACCATTATTAGAGAACGTGGGTAAATTTTGAAATTCAGAACCTTCTTCTTCTATTTCTTCTTCTTATTATTTTTATTATTCCCACGCTCAATCCTTAAAAGCGATATTCCTTATTCGTTACTGATTTATCAAAAATGAAACATGGGCTCATTGGAAAGAAGGAAGAATTACGCAACTTTCTTAGGAAGCACTTTTTTCATTTAGGTCCTTGTTATTGATTTATTGATCAAAATAAAAAATTGAAAAACTAGACAAATAAAAACTCCCAACCGCACAATCACAATCTTTTGGCAACAATAAGGATTGTACAGAGCAGACCACGAACCTCAATTTAATCCTACGGTACCGCACCAGCTATAATTCTTCTCGAGACCTTTTTATACATTGAATTAAACGTCTGATTGTCCATTGTTTTATTCACGTATTAAATATTTAAAGTAATGTTGAAAACAGAACAAACACTCAAAAACAGGCATATTTACGGTGGTTAGTACAGTAAAAGGGTAATAATTAGTATTCATTGCTGGTAATACAATTAGTTTGTGACGTTAATTTGAAAACTGCCACGAATATTTTGAATTTCGGAGGTTTCGAGAACAGCTAATAAATTTTTCTTTCCCGGTCGCTTTATACTAGTTGAAGCTTTCATTTTTACAGATTCTCCTGGTTTTATAATTCTAAAAGTTGAATACTCGTAAAACATTTTTTGTAAAAAAATTTCCTACTACTAAATAAAAATATACAACTTAAGCATTCAAGGTTTCAGGCTGAATTTCTAAGCAAACAAAACACCTTGAAAAATGCAACAAGACTAAAATAAATGAACTAAGACTTAGAAAAAAAATGTACTAACATTGCTATATACTAAACCTAGTAATATTTAGGAGTCGATAATTTAAAAGACGAAGGTTTGTTGACTGGTTTCTGATTACATAGCTGATAGTTTCTGATGACATAGTTTCTGATTACTGGTTACATAGCTCAACAACAAATACAACCATACCTATACGCAATACAAGCATGGACAGACAACAACCAACTAACATTAAATGCAAGCAAAACAACATCCACACTATTCACACCAGACCCTGCAGAGTACAACACACAATTATCACTACAAATAAACAACACAACACTCATTACAACCAAAAACCCAAAAATCTTGGGGCTCACATTCGACCCCAAGCTTACATTCAACACACACATCGCAAACACACACAGCAAAGCACGCAAAACACTCAAAATCATAAACGCACTCACAGCAACAACGTGGGGTAAACCAAAAGAAACACTCATACACACATACAAGGCAATCACTCGACCAATAATCGAGTATGCCAGCACAGTCTGGGGCCCCACTACATCACACACACAAATCAGCAAACTACAAACAATACAAAACACAGCTCTTAGGGTCGCAACAGGGCACATCACAGACACAAACACACACATCATACACACAGAGGCTAAAGTCCTCCCAATAGCAACACACATCCAACTCCACGCAAAACAAGCAAAATTGGCGGCCATGTACACAAACAACCCACTTAATTATTTAACACAACAACCTGCACCCAGCAGGCTCAAAAAGCAAACAATATTTCACAACAACAACTACACAACAAACATACCTACAGACATACACAACAAAACTTACAAAGCACTAAAACAACAAATCCACACAAACACAGTCACAAACCACATAAATAACACTCCAATAAACCCAATACTTCAAACAAAAGCACCAGCAATAAGCAACGAGGAAGAAAATCTTCCTCGCGGGGTCAGGAGAACCCTCGCCCAACTCAGGGCAGGGAAATCTCCTTTCCTCTACTCCTACCTACACAAAATCAATCCAACACAACACACATCACCAAACTGCCCGCTATGCAAAACACAAACACACACAACACAACACCTTTTTACATGCACACACATCAATACGACACTGGGACCAGAGGACCTTTGGGCAAACCCCGTAGCGGTTGCTGAGCTCCTCCGGGAGTGGGAAGAGGGTGTGAGCAAGGCAAGAGGCGTGCCGGACGGACCTACCCAAGGTTGATAGAAACCCTGGAAACTGGCAAACTCAACGAAGGTTTGTTTGCAAAAAATCTGGAATACCTTAGATTGGTTTAAACATGGTCAAGAAGTTCAATTATTTAAATGGTTAAAACATTAAATTTAATATAAGAAAAATTTCTAAAAAACGTAAATTAAATACTATGCATAAAATTTTTAATTAATATTTGAAATTAAATTTATACTGTTTAAAATGCAAAAAAATCAAACCTGAAAATTAATGCCAATACAAAACACTAAAGTAATCAACAGTTCAAATAATGCGCGAAAAAACATGTATATTTATTTTTGTTATACATAGAATTTTATTGCAAAAATTACAAAAACGCTATGAAGAAATGCGCCAGAAATTGAAATTTATCGAAAATCTGTAAAAAAAATTTCCTTGTGATATTAGCAAAAAGTAGGCAGAATAAAATCGAACACCAAAAAATCCACATAAATGTTTACGAGAAACGATTTTTAAACAAAAAACATATAACTATAATACAAAATTTTAATGCACCACAGAATATACTAAATAGGGTAGTGCATTTAATTTCGGCACTTTTTCGTTTTTCCAATGTAACTTTTCACTGTATGGTCCGATTTTCATGTTTGATAGCTCATTTTAAAGCTTTTACAATACTGCGTTGCGTCATAAAAGTTTCACTGTACGAAAGATGTTTTTTTACTTAATTAAATCAGTTTTTAAAAAAATGAAAAATTGCCGAAATTAAATGTATGCATTTAATTTCGGCACTTTACAAACAATCGATTGTTTCTCAATCAAAAAATCATCATTTTCAAAAATTTAAAAGCCTATCATTATCTCCAGACAGTTTTCTTTAATTTAAGCTTCTACTTGTTGTTCAACGTGTAACTGGTAAAAAGTTACAACTAAAATGCCAAATGGTATCAAAATGAGCAAAATTTGGGAAAAAAGTGCATTTAATTTCGGCACTTTTTAAAAAGACGCTTTTAATCGAGTTTAAGTCAGTGCTATGACACCTAAACATTTCAACGTTGTCTTTTAACTATTTACAACTACAATTTAACACCCTACCACTTAATTCAACCGTTTTTACCTACAGCAATATGTGTGCCGAAATTACACTATTTTATTTTATAACGATTGCTCACCACAGACGCAACGTAGAACCACGGGGACTAAAAATTCGGAAAATAGACTAAATTTTACCAGGACAGTTTAATTTTTAAACCAATTTATTGCGTAATCATGAATTGCCTATGTTCTAAAAACGAGTAACAATTCTATTTTTTGTAAATGACACAATTTCACCTGAAAATATCATAACATAAAAAATGAAAACTCACGACAGTCATTTACATATAATTAGCTCTCATTTGAGCTATCGAACGTCGTATTCTGTCTAGGATTACCAAAAATATAGTCTAAAATCAAAAATGCCCAATTGGGAAAAGTGCCGAAATTAAATGCACTACCCTAGTAATTCATGAATCCCATAATAAAACGAACATCTTTTTCCAATTGGTCTCTACAATTTTACCGAATTAACGTTATTATTTAACGATAAAATGTGAGATTCAAACTGGAAGCAATTGTTAGTTTTGTTACTGGATTTATGAATTATTATTCAGTTTATTTTTTGTGGTGCATTAATTTTTTGTTTTAGAAATTTACCATTTGATATGTTTTTTTGTTTAAAATTTTACTGGGTCATTTTTTGGTAACCGATTTTAATCTGCCTTATTCATATGTTAACCTCTCTGCGAGACCTTTCTGTAAACTTAAATTCCCGTCGTTATTCTTCATAATGTTTGCTTTTACCGAGTTTAAATTCCTGTAAAGGTGATTTTTTTATGTCTGTGAACAACCTGTGATGACCTACAACTTTCAATGATATGTCTTTCAATGACCTACTTATGACTACAAATGAAGGCGTGTTTATAAGATATTCAAAAATTTTGAATCAAACAATTTAAAATTTCTTTTAATTAGAAATTAATAAGCTTTCGAAAACCATGAAAACAATGATTAAATCAGATCAAAAATAATTTTTGAAGTGACTTAATTCCGATTGCTTATTTAAGCTAAAGTTGCGATGCAGAGTCACATTTTTTGTTCTCAATCTTTATGGTTTTTTTTGTGGAAACCTTGCCCCTGTCACGAATAGCCCACATTTTTTGTTAAAATATTTTCAGGGGTTCAAGGGATATCACCCTTCAAAAACAGCGTTTTTCAGTAATTTTCTACTTAAAAGATTGCTCAATGGGTATAACAGTTTAAGTTAGAAACAGGTTTGAAAGCAAGCGTCAATTTTTTTTATTTGCTTTTGCTACCTTGATTGTAAAGATTGGTGCAATATTTGTAGAGAATCTACGTTTTCCGTACAAAAAATCTTTTTATTGTGATATATTGGCAAAAAATACAAGGTGTGGAAAAAAATGTTGAGCAAACTTAATCCTAGTTTTGTGGGAACAGTTATATTGTCTGGGCAGAAAATAGTTTGCATATGCATTATTTTAATTTTTTTATTGACAATGATCTAATCAAACATTTTCAGCAATTTTTAAATAATTATAACTTCTTTATTTATATAAATACCAAATATATATTCTGTTCTAAAAAAATGAAGCTGGCGACAAAACGTCAAATTTAAAACGTTATAATATATTTAAGACGTCCCAACCAATTACTGTGGCTTAGATTTTTGGCTATCATTTGAAACTAAGTTGTTAGTCTGATTTATATTATTTTGTTGGACAATGCGATATTATTCGACGTTCATTTAATTTCAATATCCATTTTTTAACAAAATTATGTTTGCTTTTAAAAGGTTTTTTAACTAAAAAATTTTTAAACCATATATTGGAATCATAAAAAATAAGATTAATGCATATGAAACAACTTTCCTTTCGTTTTTTATTTATTTCCTTTTTTTTAATTTAAAAATCTATTGTGTGTGTGTGTGTGTGTGTGTGTGTGTGTGTGTGTGTGTGTGTGTGTGTGTGTGTGTGTCTGTCTGTCTGTCTGTCTGTCTGTCTGTCTGTCTGTGTGTTCCCTAATTTCATTTTTCCCCAATCACCCAACGTATTAAGATGAATACGGTATCGTAGGAAAGCTTATACCCCAGGGAATGTCGTAAGGGGGTTGAAATTTTGAAAAAATGTACATAGACATCTTTAGACTGGACAACGCATTTTCACCAAACCCTATGGATTTTGGAAGTTGAAAAATTTTTTAAACTTAAATTTATACTTATCGGTAAGAGTAATTAACCAATTTAAAGCCAAAATATCAAGTTTTTTTGGAAAAAATAAACATGGCCATTTTTATCCTGGAAAACGTTTTTTCACTAAAAAGGGAATAACCTTTCTCTGCAACCACGAAAAAATTGGGCTAAATGAGATATCATTGCAAAGCTTATAATCCAAGGAATGTTATAAAAAGGTTAAAATTAAAAAAATCGCATGGACATCTTTAGGTTGGACATAACATTATCACAAAAAAAGGGCGTCCCATGGACTTTGAAAGTTGAAGAATTTTTTGGCTTTGAATTGGCCCAAACTTATTGGCTAGAGTAATTAGTTAATGGAAAGCCAAAATATTATGTTTCTTTGGAAAGATAAACATGGACATATAAATACTAGACAACATATTTTTCGCTAAAACGGAGAGGGACCATACTTTCCAACCGTATAACGGATTAGGCTAAATGAGATATCATTGCAAAGCTTACAAATCGGGAAATGTCATACGGAGATTGAAATTTAAATAAAAAGTCGCATTGACAGCTTTAGATTGGACAAAACATTTTCACAGAAAGGGGCCGGCCCTATGGACTTTAAAAGTTGAGAAAATTTTTGTCTTAAAATTGGCTTAAACTTATTTGTTAGAGTAATTAGTCAATGAAAAGCCAGAATTGTTTTTTGAAAAGATGTACATGGACATTTTAATACTGGACAACATATTTTCACTAAAGAGGGGTAGGACTCTTCTCCCCAATCGCAAAACGGATTAGGCTAAATGAGATATCATTGCAAAGATCACAGTCTGCGGAATTTCATAATCATTGTTAAATATATAAAAATAACATGAACATCTACATCTTTATGCTGGACAAGAAATTTTCACAAAAAAAGGAATAGACCTTCCTGTCTGACCACAGAAAGATTTGACTAAATGAGATATTATTAAAAAGCTTATAGTTCGGATTGAAGGAGGTTAAAAAGCTTATATCTTCATAAGGAGGTTGAAAAAATTAATTTTAGTGTTGTTTTTGAAATAAACAAAAATTAACAGGGACATCTTTATGCCGGACAACACATTATTACAAAAAGGGAAACGAACCCTTTCCCCAATAACAAAACAAATTGGACTAAATAAAGTGTCATTACAAAACTTGCAGTCGAGGAAATATCATAGAAGGGTTGAGTTTTAAAAAAAGTTAGCAAATGAATCTGAAAAAGTACAAAAAAAATTATTTGTCAGCCGTATGTAGTTAAAAAAACTGAATTATTAGTTAGTTTTAGCACAAAATTAACCGTGTTATAAAAAATAAAATAGTATTTTTGATTTATTGCTTTAATCAAAGCATTACTGCATTTTAAATTAGGTTCATAAACTATCAAGCAACTTATGTGCAGTATCATTGTTGAGTGTCAAGATAAATAAAGTATTAACTACTTTATTTTTTGAAAGTAGGTAGTAAGCTATTTTCTGGAAAAAAGTAGGTAGTTAAGTAGTTAGTCAAAATTAGGGTATTTAAGTAACTACTAAAGTAGTTAATTCAACACTATGGTACACAGTCAAACTTTTTGTCTTCGATTTTGATGAATTTTTGTGAAAACTTAACCCAGCCCCCATTCACCCACAAAAATTTTTTAATCAAGATATCTCCAATGGTTCAGGAGAGATGACCCCTAAAAAGTGGTGTTTTTTGATAATTCTGCACGTGAAAAATTGCTCAATGGGTATAACAATTTAAAAGATTGCAAAAGGGGTATAAAAATTTAAGTTTCAAAATATGCACCCAAAGAAACCAGCTAGTTTCCAATTTAATTTGATATTTTAATTGTTAGGATTGGTGCAGTGTTTTGAGCTATTGGGTTTCTCATTAAAAAACTTTTGATTTTTTTTCGCTGAAAAGAAGACGGGCTTGAGCAAAAATAAACCAGTTTTAGGGCATTTGAGTGAGTAGCGCGTTTGGGCCGGATAATAGCGGGTTGAGTTTGCGTGCATTTTAACCAATTCGAGCCCTAATTAATACATTTAAAAAAATAAACATAATTTATTTTTTTTACAAAAATGTCTGTTTGGGTCTTTTTTATTTGAAAACTAATTTTACTTTCAGCGCTTACTTGAAATTTAACATTTTCATTTGGCTTTCTAGTTTTTTATCAAAAACTCAAATTTTTATTCAAATTAACAAATAATCAAACATATTTTAAAAACAACTTTAAAGTTTTTTATTTAAGCATACAAGAATGATAAAACTGTCACCTATTTTTAAAGCTATAATGATAACAACGTAAGGTGTTTAAGCTTTTTGTTTTTAAATTGATTTTATGTTTTTTTCATTATAGGTATCTTTGTGATGAGTTAGCTTAGATAGAATTGTGAATAAAGTGGTTAAAAATACTTTATCAGATTATTTTTAATGAAAAAATAGTGAAAAAGATACATAGTGCACCGTTTTCTGCCCCCACAATAGTTTCTCGGTGTTAAAAGTATAACCGAAATCAGGATTAAATTTGCTCAACTTTTTTTCGACACTTCGTGTTTTTAGCGAAAAAATCGAAGGTTTTCTGTACAAGAAACGCAATATGTCGACACGTACTGCCCCAATTTCAACAATAACAGTATCAAATTAAAATTAGAAAACAGCCGCTTACTTAAAGTATATATTTTGTAAGTTAATTATGTTAACGCTAGTTTGACTGTGTATCGCCCTTTCAAGTAATAGTTTGAAGTTAATTGATCGTTTTAAAATACACCACAGACGGAATATTAAAACCTCATGTTTGCGTTACCGACTTCTTGCTTTTTTCCAGAAAATAAATTTTTAGATTTGAAATGCAAAAAACAGGAAATTGCACGTATTTTTTATAATAACATGAGTGTATTTTTAAAGCGTCTATTAAAAAAACAAAAACTGCATCTAATGATGAAAAAATATTCTTACAGAACTTAGCTAAAGGCCACGCAAATGAATTAAAACGCTGTATTTATTGCAAGACGTTTACATTCCGCAAAAGTGTAAATTTCAGGCTAAAGCATCCTTTTGGACCACAACATAGGCATCAAATATGGAAAAAACCAATAGTGAAAGAGACAAAAAAAACTTTTGGCTGCTAGGAAATTGTTCCTATTATCCTTCGGATCCATGATCTTCATTAGGAGCGGCAGAACTGCGACAGACTTGTCAGCAATCGTAGTGCAGGGACTTCCGTCACGCTTTTCACCCAGCCGTTTAACGACGACATCATCGATGAAGATAATGCTGACTGCAGGCATCCCGCGTAGAAAAAATTTACAGAGAAACTTAACGAAAGCAAAAAGACTTAACGGAAGCAAAAACCTCTGCCACAAGAGCAAACAGAAGAAGAAGAAGAACAAAAAAAACTTAAGCGTAAATATAATTTTTATTTTACTAATATTACTAATAACTCATTTATCCATACTTTATATCGACCACACGGTCATAATTTTTTTTGACTTACGGTTGACATTTAAGTTCCACTTGTGTTCCATTTCCAAAGTCTATCCAAGCCCCACAGTCAGTGAGCGGTGTATTGGTAGGATTTACAAAACCAATAAGTGTCACAAAGTTTTCATTGACTTTTACTGTATTTCCCCTACTCTAAATAACTTTAAATATGTAAACAAAAAAATGCTGGTAAAATTAGAAATTAGTTCAAAATAATACTGTATATCAAATACTCACGTGTGAAAAACGCGTCAGTGCAAATATGTTTAGATCTTTTTTGATTGTGTAAAGGAAGATCTACAACGTGTATCAACACACAAAAAATGGAATATTTTTAAATAAATAGCGAGCATAAAAACATGAATGACAATTAATTGATCATAAGTTAAACTAAAGGTAAACCCAACGTGGCTGCAACATTTGTTTGTTGGAATAAAAGATTTCCCCCATTGTAGGGAATGCGAAAGAATATTCTTAGTAACATTTAAATTCTTAAAATACTATTATTTTTTATACTTCTTAATTATTCTTATTATTAAAAAAATGTTTTTTTTTAATTGACGCAATAGTGCGGCGGGTTACGTGTAGAGCACAGTGATTATCGACTTCCTATTCAGTGCCGCTCGTTATTTCACTGCGCCGGTATAATGGCCGCTCCTTCAAAATGAACGGCGCTGGAAGTTGATAAGCTCTGTGCGTTTTGAGCGTAGTGTTGTTATAATGTAACGTGAAAGGCGGTTGCAACCGCAAGTGCTTTTGCTAATGAAACTGAATGAATTGTTTTGTAATGTTGTTTATTTGAAATTAATTATTATAAACTTATTGAACTGTTTTTGGATTAAACGGGAAGCCAATCCCGTTGGAAAATGTTTATATTAATTGCTTTGTTAACTGATTTTATATCCACGGAAAATTTGACATGACCTCTGGACAATTATTATGGACAATTTTTTAATTTCCACTGCGCAACTATATATATATATTATTTTTCTCTTTGTGTCAAAACAGTAGCTCGAGCGTGGTTATAAAGAAAATTGAAAACTGTTATTTTTGTTTTTTGTGAATTTGGAGATGGGATTTAAGTGAAAATCGCTTAATATTTGCAACTTTATTGAAATGAACTCTAACTGCGTGAATAAATCAACGTTTGGACTTTTCATTTGCCACCTATAAACTGTAAAGCTGCATTATTCTGGTATGTTATTTTGTTGGCTAAATAAACTGTTACAGTGTACTGTCATAATTATGCTCGTGCGGTGGTTATAGCTTCGCCGCTACTTTGAGACCAAACCAAAATTATTTACTATTTGAACCAATTGATTTTTGCTTAGTGTTACGGTGTTTGGAACTTCACGCCGTCGTTTACCCCTTTTTTGGACCTATAATTATGCTCGTGCGGTGGTTATAGCTTCGCCGCTACTTTGAGACCAAACCAAAATTATTGACTATTTGAACCAATTGATTTTTGCTTAATGTTATGGTGTTTGGAACTTCACGCCGTCGTTTACCCTTTTTTTGGACCTTGTGTCAGCGTTTGCAGCCTTTACGCCACCCTTTGCTTTAATGCACCACATGGTGTGTGGTCACTGCCCTTTTGTAAACCCTGTGTCAGCGTTTGCAGCTTTACACCGCCGTTTACGTTATTGCACCACCTGGCGTGTGGTCACTACCCTTTTTTGGACCCTGTGTTGGCTTTTGGAGCTTTACACCGTCGTTCGCTTTAGTGCACCACCTTGTGTGCGGTCACTGCCATTTTTTGGACCCTGTGTCGTCGTGTGCAGTCTTTACGCCGCGGTTTGCTTTAGTGCACCATTTGGTGTGTGGTCACTGCCATTTTTTGGACCTTGTGTTGGCGAGTGCAGCCTTTACACCGTCGTTTGCTTTAGTGCACCACCTGGTGTGTGGTCACTGCCTTTTTTTGGACCCTGTGTTGGCGTGTGCAGCTTTTACGCCGCCGTGTGCTTTAGTGCATAACCTGGTGTGTGGTCTCTGCCCTTTTTTGACCCCATGTCAGCGTGTGCAGCCTTTACGCCGCCATTTGCTTTAGCGCACCACCTGGTGTGTGGTCACTGCTCTTTTCTTGGACCCTGTGTCAGCGTGTGGAGCCTTTATGCCGTCGTTTGCTTTAGTGCACCACCTGGTGTGTGGTCACTGCCCTTTTTTGGACCCTGTGTTGGCGGGTGCAGCCTTTATGCCGCCATTTGCTTTAGTGCACCACTTGGTGTTTGGTCACTGCCCTTTTTTGGACCCTGTGTCAGCGTGTGCAGCCTTTATGCCGTCGTTTGCTTTAGTGCACCACCTGGTGTGTGGTCACTGCCCTTTTTTGGATCGTGTTGGCGGGTGCAGCCTTTATGCCGCCATTTGGTTTAGTGCACCACTTGGTGTGGTAACTGCCCTTTTCTTGGACCCTGTGTTGGCATGTGCAGCCTTTACGCCTCCTTTTCTTTAGTGCACCACTTGGTGTGTGGTCACTGCCCTTTTTTGGACCCTGTGACAGCGTGTGCAGCCTTTATGCCGTCGTTTGCTTTAGTGCACCACCTGGTGTGTAGTCACTGCCCTTTTCTTG
Organism: Microlaimidae sp. YZB2_3; assembly: GCA_030248175.1. NCBI lineage: Eukaryota > Metazoa > Nematoda > Chromadorea > Desmodorida > Microlaimidae > Microlaimidae sp. YZB2_3. Next base: position 16,427 of record JASAMX010015225.1, read on the forward strand.
GACCCTGTGTCGGCATGTGCAGCCTTTACGCCACCGTTTTCTTTAGTGCACCACCTGGTGTGTGGTCACTGCCCTTTTTTGGACCTTGTGTCGGTATGAGAAAAATTTACGCCACTGTTTGCTTCAGTGCACCACCTGGCGTTTGGTCACTGCCATTTTTTTGTCGCTGTCTCCGCGTGTTCAGCTTTTCATCACCATTTTTGTTCAAGTGCACCACCTGGTGTGTGGTCACTAGTTATTTTGATTGCTGTTACAATGTTAACAGTGTTTTTTGCCACTTTTACTGTTCTAGCACATTGTCTGGAGTACAGTTAGTGTCTTTCTTTTATTTTTTTATTTTATTTTATTTATTAGTAAAATGCACAGGTCATAAATTACGACAACTAAAGTGCAAGTAAAATCAAAAAGTGTCAGTATAAATATAACACAACACAGTAATACATAACACATATATTTTTTTTTATTTTTTACAGTTGCTCTAAGGTAATAGTTTTGATTTTCCTTTTATTTTCCTTGATTTTCCTTCATTTGCACATGCATTTGCTGAAATTTTAGCGCAATGTTCGGAAAATTGCATTTTTTTGTCTATTACAATACCCAAATCCTGTACATTATCACATTGATTAATTTTAAAATTATTTAAGCTATAAGTTTTACACGGATTGTCATAACCAAGAGACATAACATTACATTTATGGAAGGCAATAGTTAACTGCCACGAGATATTAAAACAGACGCGCTTCACTAATAAGATGCTGTTTAGTATAAAAAATTTGGAAAAATCTTCAATTACTTATTTTGATTATGATTTTAAAGCAAAAACATAAAATAGAGAAAAACCGTATCAATTGAGAAAAAGCATTAAATACCAACTATGAAATTATGCTCAATACAAATATATCTTGTTAGTTTTATATATTTTCTTATGAAAATGACTCTTTATTTTTGACATTAAAGAAAAATGTTGCATTTAAAACAAAACTTATTTGTGATATAATGATGTATTTTAAAATGCTTGTATCTCTATTTTTAAGACTATTTTTTGTTTTAAATAAGTTTAAAAAAATTTTAGTTTACAAAAAATGAAAATTATCTATGACCTTACTGTTTAAATATTCCTTTAATTAGTTAAAAAATTTGAAAGAAAACTCTGGAACTCCGGAGGTTTGTTGCTCTGAAGCTCCTAAGAGCGGAGTTATGGTCCGCTCCAAAACACCCCTAATATAAACTAATGTTATTATCCTTTAATATCATCCTGCGGATATTTTAAGCGGACGGAGCTTAGGAGCTCTGCCCCTTAAAAGTGCGGTACCAAGTCAAACTTTTTGTCTTCAATTTTGATTATTTTTTGTGAAAACGTTAAACCTGCCCCAATAGCCCACAAAAATTTTTTCATCAAAATATTTCAAGTGTTTCAGGAGAAATTACCCTCAAAAAATGGCGTTTTTCAACAATTTCATACTTTAAAGATTGCACAATAGGTAAAATTTAAATTACAAAATATGCAATCAAAAAAAAGGGTTTTTCTACTTTAATTTGATACCTTAATTGGCAAGATTAGTGCATTATTTGGTGAGATATTGCGTTTCCCGTTCAAAAACTCCGCGATTTTTTCGTTAAAAACACCAATTGATGCAGTGATTTAATAAAGTTTTCCCACCATTTTTGCTAACATTTATTATTTTTCGAAAAAATCGCTGGTTTTTTGTACAGGAAACGCAATATCTCAACAAATACTGCACCAATCTTAACGATCAATGTATCAAATTAAAATAGACAGTAGCGGCTTTTTTTCAGTGCATATTTTGTAATTTAAATTTAAATACTCATTAAGAAATATTTTAAGTACAAAATTGTCAAAAAATGATATTTTTGGAGGTTCTTTTCTCCTGAACCACTGGCGATATTTTGATGAAAAAATTTTTGTGGAGATTTCTGAAAATTCGAAGAGGGGCAAGGTTAAGATTTCCACCAAAAATAATCAAAATCAAAGACAAAAAGTTTGACTCGATACCGCACCTTAAAAGGAAATTTATAAGAAATCATTTATTATACATGAAATGGTTTCGTAGCTATTTTCCTACGTAAGATATGGCCAGGTTGCTTTAACTCTGAAAAAATTAATAATCAAAATAATCGACAAAATTTTTAAATTTTAAATTTTATAACAAATATCCATCAAAATATATATTCTTAAAACGTTAATTCGTTCTTTTCAAAATAAAATAACATATTTTGAAAATAATCAAAATTGAAGACAAAAAGTTTGACCTATCTTTAAATGAGGTAGGAAAAAACAAAAAATAAAAAAAATAAAATAAAAAAAAAAGAAAAAAAAGAAAAAAAAAGAAAAAAAAAAGAAGAAAATAGTAAAAGAGAAAAAAAAAAAATAGAAAAAAAAATAAAAAAAAAAAAAAAAAAAAAAATTATACTTTAAATTATTCTATAATAGTGATGTGCCCCCGAGCTCCGAGCTCTGGAGACTCTGCTTTTAGGAGCTACGGAAAAACCCCTGGAGCTCTGAAGCTCCGTCCTATTTTTGGACTAATTTCATTAATAATTAAAGAGTGATGCCGTATATTATTTTGTCAAAATTTTTTTTCAAATTAATTTTTTTCAAAATTTAATACGCTAGAAGTAGACTTAAAAATGCAGTTAGAGCAACTTTAAAGCAAGTTTAAATAAGTTTTAAAATCACTTATTTAATCGGCGAAGATCCGGAGCTCCCCCCGTTTCAAATGGCTCCGGAGCATGACATTGGAGGGTAGGAACATCACTATTCTATACGCAATTTAAGGGCTCTTTTTTAAAATTTCGAAAAAAAAACTTAGCTTACAAAAAAAATAATAATATATGACATTACTCTTCAATTAGGTGATAAATTATTTAAGCAATTGGCTAAAGAGCTCCGAAGCTCTTGGAGTTGCTCTGTAGCTTTTGAAAGCGAGTTTCGTTGTTTTGGAACATCGCTGTTATAAACTAGTGATTTTCCACCAACCCTCCAATATTACACTTTGACCATTTATAGCAGAGGGAGCTGCGGAGCTCAGCAGGATCTCCGCCCCTTAAATGAGCAATTCAAATCTTATTTAAGCTTGAAATACATTCTAAATTACTGTCTTTGTACTTTTAAAAATATTCTTTATTGTTTTATTTTTTATTATTTTAAAGTGATAAGTAAATAAATAATCAACATGGCTCACAAATTCCTCAACATGACAATAAACACCGACTTTAAATTAGCTTGAGTGTTATTATTATGAAGAATTTTTTAGCTTATGGTCAAATATAGCTATAAAAACTCAAAATCACCACTTTGGTAAGTTTATAAATTCCATTTGACCACAGAATTTTGATCACTTTAATCCATTTGATCAATCAATCAACCAATTTAACTGTAAAAACGAATTAAGTACTTTTATAAGCTCTAGAGCTCAGAAGTTAATTTTGTCTTGAATGGGTAAAGCTCAGGAGTATGCGGAAGGTTTGTTTCGTTAATAGGGACAAATAACGGGATCAAAAGTTGATAACTCAGATGCCGTGATCAACTTCAGAAGTGTAAAAGTTAAGTTTATTTATAAATTAATGTTCTTAAGCTCGAGTTCCAAAAAATTTAAATTGAGCTTGCTTGTTTTGTCGCAGGGTGGCCCTTAAATCTTACACTTTGAATTTACTGATATTAGTAATGTTTCAATGTTAATATAAAAAATTTGTGTTTAAAACCAAAGTTTCTAGAAGTGTAACATAGAATTAAAATTTACAGAAATTCATGATTTTTTCGGAGCATCAAATTTTTTAATGTTATTTCTAATGACGTTAATCTATGCTATATTCTACAAATTACAAAACCTGTGCTTGTGTCCGTGATAACGGATTGTGTAGCACTGGCAGTTAGTTATTCGACCCAAATTTTAGGTAAATAACCGAGTCATGTTTGATGATGCAAATTTAAATACTATTTAGAAAACATTAACAATATGAGTCAATTTAAAGCGTAACACAGTGACAGTTAAGGATTAAAACGACATCTCATGGCAAAACAAAACAGCAGAATTTATATTTATTTAAGCTCAAAAATCCAGTTTTTTAATTTGTAGATCTGCTTTATTTTTCTGATAAAAGAAAAAAAAAAAAACCAGTAAACACAACAAAAAATAAACTTGGGCATCAAAAAAGATAAATTTTTTTATTAGTAAAAGATAACAAACGATGCTTCTTATGCTTGTTAGAACATACTTTTTCAAGTTTTACTTTAAAAAATTTGAGTACGATTGGAAGGGCGAATTTTTATAACGGTTTAATGCGGCCAATTTTTGTGTTTTTTTTAACTCAAAATTTGTTTTTAGGCTCAGATTTTGCTTTGGACACTTGAGGATTTTCGGGTGTTGGCGCTTAAAATGTCCAAAGCATGATATTGGAGGATAAGAACATCATTAGTTTATATTAGTGATGTTTCGGAGCGAAGTGGAGCTCCACAATTAGAAGCTCCGGAGCAATCTCGATCTCCAGAGCTCTTCGTCCAATTTTTTTAGCTAATTTTAAAAAAATTAAAAGAGTAATGTTTTAGATTATTTTTTTAAATTTAAAAAAAAATTTATTTAATAGAATAAAAATAGTCCTAAAAATACAAAGACAGTAATTTAGAATGTGTTTCAAGCTTAAATAAGCTTTGAATTGCTCATTTAAGGGGCCGAGATTCTGCTGAGCTCAGAAAGATCCCTCTGTTTTTAAATGGTCGCAGGGTAATACTGGAGGGTTGGGAAATTAGTAGTTTATATTAGTGATGTTCCAAAACAGAGCGAAACTCCGCTTTCAAGAGCTCCGTATCAACCCCCAGAGCTTTGGAGCTCTTCATACAATTGCTTAACTAATTTATTGCATAATTGAAGAGTAATGTCATATATTAAAATTTTTTTGGTAAGCTAAGTGTTTTTTTTTTCAATTTTAGAAATATCCCTTAGATTGCGCATGGAATAGTGATGTTTGTACCTTCCAATATCGTGCTCCGGAGCTCCGGCCATTTAAAGCGAAGGAAGCTCTGAAACTCCGGAGCTCCGCCCATTAAATGAGCGATTTCAAGCTAATTTAAGCTTGAAATACATTTAAAATTACTCTATCTGGATTTTTTAAGACTATTTCTAGCGTATTAAATAAATGAACAAAAATTACAAAAAAATTTTGACAAAATAATATACGGTATCACTCCTTAATTAATCAGGAAATTAGTACAAAAATAGGGCGGAGCTCCGGGAGTTGCTCCGTAGCTCCTAAAAGCGGAGCTCCTGAAGCTCGGAGTTCTAGGCCACATCATACTAGTATAGAATATTAAAACATTATTTAAAACATTAAATTTATTAATAATAACATTAAATTTATTAATCCTCATTATTATCAGTATAGAATAGAAATATGGCCGAGCTCCGGAACACCCCTAATATAAACTATAGGCGTATTTTAGAGCGAAGCATAGCTCCGCTTTTAGGAGCTTCGGAGCAACCCCCGGAGCTCCGGAGCTCTTTGTCGAATTTCTTAACTAATTAAATGAATATTTAAACAGTAGTGTCATAGATGATTTTAATTTTTTTGTAAACTAAAATTTTTTGAAACTTATTTAAAACAAAAAAATAGTAGAATTTTTGTAGCGGCTTTTGATTTTCTAAATTTATTATTTAGCAAATATTACTGTAGACTTTGCTTCAAGACCCACTTTTCCAATTAAATTGAAAAATTGGGGCTTGGAGCTGGGCTTGAACCAGCGACCCTTCCCTCACCGTGGGAAATAAATATTTGCTAAATAATAAATTCAAAAAATAGTCTTAAAAAATAATCTAAAACATTACTATTTAAATATTTATTAAATTAGTTAAAAAAATTGGACAGAGAGCTCTGCAGATAGGGGTTGCTCCGGACCTCGCTCCACTTCGCTTCGAACATCACTAATATAAACTAATGATGTTCTTATCCTCTGATATCATGCTTCGGAGATTTTAAGCGGTAGGAGTCCCGGAGCTGTGCCCTTTAAATGGGTTATTATGTTTTAAATTATTCTATACGCATTTTAGGGGTATTTCTAAAGTTTTGAAAAAAAACTTTAATCTAGAACATCACTTTTCAATTATTATCGAAATTATGTAGCATAAAAATATGGCGGAGCTTCGGAGCTGCGGCAGAACTGCAAAAATTAAGGTTTAACTTTAGAGCTTCAGAGTTCAGAGCGTCGGAGAAAACAACTAATGTAAACACATTAAAACTTACCAGAAGGTATTCCAAGTATAGTGAAAATAATGACTAGAAATAAAAAGCGACTCAAACTGACTGGGTTTTTAAAAATTCCGACCATTTGATGTAACTAAGAAAAAATCTCGAAAGTCTTCACTCAAAAATTTTTTGGCAGGGCGATCAGTTGGAGGTTTTACCCTTGGAAAAATTTTTAAACTAGTTGAGAGTCCCTTTAAATTTGAAAAGCAACTTTATAATAATCATTTGAACTTAGAAGAAAACTCTAGCGAAGCTCGAGAGCTTTTCTTAACAAAATCCTATATTTAAAATTAAATTTATTAAAATTAACCATTTTAAAAATAATTTGTTGCGGGATATCTTATACGTTATCTTTGTACAAAGTACTAAAAGTGTTGACAAACTCTAATCAAATACGAAGAGGGCAAAATTACTTTTGCATTGTGTTCACGCAAGTAGGACTGTTATACAACTAATCTATAATGTTACTTTTCTTCATCTTGGGTAAACAAAACACCAGTATATGGAAACATGAATAAATTTACAGCGCATCGCTATTTATCATTTATCGCAGCGATATTTATCGCTCCTTGTTCTTCTTACTATTATTTCAACTTAAAATAACTATGTATACTAGGTAAATCAACGTAATTTTGGTCAATAAATCTACGTAAATTTACAAATTTGGTGTATCACTCGCAATGGTGGTGCCGACTACCGAATATCCTCAAGTGTCCAAAGCAAAATTTGGGCCTAAAAACAAATTTTGATTGAAAAAAACACGAAAACTGGCCGCACTAACCGTCATAAAAACTCACCATTCCAATCGTATTCAAATTTTTTAAAGAAAAACTTGGAAAAGTATGTTCCAACAAGCATAAGAAGCATCGTTTCTTATCTTTCACTAATAAAAAAGTTTATCTTTTTTAATGCCCAAGTTTGTTTTATTGTTGTGTTTACTGCTTTAATTAGCATAATAAAGCAGATCTACGAATTAAAAACTGGATTTTTGAGCTTAAATAAATATAAATTTTGCTGTTTTGTTTTGCCATGAGATGTTGTTTGAATCTTTAACTGCCACTGTGTTACGCTTTAAATTGACTCATATTGTTAATGTTTTATAAATAGTATTTAAATTTGCATAATCCAACATGACTCGCTTATTTACCTAAAATTTGGTCAAATAACTAACTGTCTGTGCTAGGCTATTCGCTATCACAGACACAAGCACAGGTTTTGTAATTTGTAGAATATAGTATAGATTAACGTCAATAAAAATAACATTAAAAATATAAATTTTTTGGAAATCGAGATTAAGAACATTAATTTGTAAATAAACTTAACTTTTACACTTTTGAAATTGATCACGGCATCTGAGTTATCAACTTTTGATCCCGTTATTTGTCCCTATTAACAAAACAATCCTTCCGCATACTCCCGAGCTTCAGCCATTTAAGACAAAATAAACTTCTGAGCTCTAGAGCTTATAAAAGTACTTAATTCGTTTTTACAGTTGAATTGGTTGATTGATTGATCAAATGGAATTTATAAAACTTACCAAAGTGATGATTTTGAGTTTTTATAGCTATATTTGACCATAAGCTAAAAAAATTTTACATATTGTCATATTTAGGAATTTGTGAGCCATGTTGAGTATTTATTTACTTATTACTTTAAAATAATAAAAAAAACAAAACAATAAAAAATATTTTTAAAAGTACAAAGACAGTAATTTAAAATGTATTTCAAGCTTAAATAAGATTTGAATTGCTCATTTAAGGGGCGGAGATCCTGCTGAGCTCCGAAGCTCTCTCTGCTTTAAACGGTCGGAGTGTAATACTGGAGGGTTGGTGGAAAATCACTAATTTATAACAGTGATGTTCCAAAACAACGAAGCTCGCTTTCAAGAGCTCCGGAGCAACTCCCAGAGCTTCGGAGCTCTTTAGCCAATTGCTTAAATAATTTATCACACAATTGAAGAGTAATGTCATACACTATTTTTTTAATTTTTTTTGTAAAGCTAAGTTTTTTATTTGAATTTAAAAATAGCCCTTAAATTGCATAAAGAATAGTGATGTTCCTACCCTCCAATATCATGCCCCCAGAGCCATTTGAAGCGGAGGGAGCTCCGGATCTCCGCCGATTGAATAAGTGATTTTAAAGCTTATTAAACTTGCTTAAAGTTGCTCTTAACTCATTTAGCCTACCTCTAGCGTATTAAATTTTGAAAAAAATTAATTTGAAAAAAAAATTTTGACAAAATAATGTATGTATGGCATCACTCTTTAATCATTAATGAAATTAGTCCAAAAATAGGACGGAGCTCCAGAGCTCCAGAGGACCTCATTTAAAAATAGGTCAAACTTCTTGTCTTCAATTTTGATTATTTTCAAAATATGTTATTTTATTTTGAAAATGCTGCTTCATATGGTCGGAGTGTAGTATTAGAGGGTTGTCGGAAAATCAGCAGTTTATATCAGTAATTTTGCAAAACAGCAAAGCCTCGCTTTCAGGCTTCGAAGCTCCAGAGCAACCCTGAGAAGCTTCGGAGCTCTTTATCGAATTGCTAAACTAATTTATTGCATAAACTAAAGAGTAATGTAGTATATTATTTTTTAAAATTTTTTGTTTTCAGCTAAGTTTTCTTCGAAATTTTTAAAAATAGCCCTTAAATTGTGTATAGATTAGTTATGTTCCTACTTTCCAATATAATGCTCATTTGAAGCCATTTGAAGCAAAGGGAGCTCTGGAGTTCTGCCCATTAAATGAGCGATTTTAAAGTTTATTTAAGCTTTCAGTCAATTTAAAGTTACTCTAATTGCATTTTTAAGTCTATTTCTAGCGTATTAAATAATTTAGAAAAAAGTAATTTGAAAAAACAAATTTTGACGAAATAATATACGGCATCACTCTTTAATTATTAATGAAATTGGTATTGTCCAAAAAATAGGACGGAGCTCCAGAGCTCCAGAGGACCTACATTTAAAATCCAGTCAAACTTCTTGTCTTCAATTTTGAGAATTATTTCAAAATATGTTATTTATTTGAAAAGAACGAATTAACGTTTTAAGAATATATATTTTGATGGATATTTGTTTAAAATTTTAAAAATTTTGTCGATTATTTTGATTGTAATTGTTTCAATCTTTAGTTATTGGCATAATTCAAAATAGAATAATCAAGTGTATTGGACGACGGCGCATTTTTGGCCATTGCAAACTCGGATATTGAACAAAATTCAATAAATAAAACATAGCTAGACAAAAAATGCAGAATAAAAAGCAAATAAAAAAAACGAATTAACTTCCGTTTTATTAGGTAAACTTAAAAATAACACTTCTTAAACCTTTTTAAAATTTAAAGGTGCAGTCGTCAAGGTGAAGGCTATTTTGATAGTCATTTTTACTAGTGAAATTGATTTTAAGAAATTTCCCATCTTTTATTGCAATAAAAAATTGATGCGTTTAAAACTTGCCAAAGACATTTATGTTTAAAAAATTTAAAATTTCACGAAAACAAAAATTTTTTATCACATAACTGAAATTTAAACATAAAAATTTACATGAAACAGGCAAAATATATGTGAAAGCAAATTTGCACCATTTTGAGAACTATGACTTTACGTAATTTGACCAACATGCGATTTCAAAAAATGGTGTAAATGTGTTTTAATTTTTTGGGATTTTTTTTGTTTAAAACCCGTGCAAATCTGCAAAAAGGATTCCGTGTCAGTGCTGCTCAGTGTTAAAATCCGCGTCCGCTTCGCAATCAGCGCCGAATTTAACACTGATCACCGGTAATCTTTTCTGCTATTGCGCAGCGGAAAGAATCCCAAAGGTTTAATGCAAATTTATGCTAACTTTTGATTTATATTTAAGCTTTTAGTAAAAAAAGTTGGTATGGTGTAGTAAAAGCGGTGTTTTGTAAAAAAATCTAAACAGCATTATGTATTGCAGAGTTGTAAAACGTTTGGAGTAAAATGAGATTGATAGCTGAAATGACGAATAATTCTTTAAAACAGTGTCACTGTAAAAATTAACTAATCATAAACATGATTATTTAGTTGACTAAATTCTTAAGGGATATGGGAATACCAATTGTCTTTATGTTTCATTTTTTTAGAATAGCTAAAAAAATTATTTGAATGATAGATGAACTGACCTTATTATTTTTATTTTCATAAAACTAAAAGTCTGTCAAGTCAATACTGTGAAGCTGCAATGCTTACAATGTTATTATTATTCTTAGTATTTATTCTTATTGATATTATATTACTAAAGTTACTATAGCTACATAAATAGAAATAAATCTGCCGATTGGGACACAACTCACTGAAAAAATAAACCCGCAAAGTCGACATAATGTTGGTCCCTGAGGCAAATAAATAACTTTTTTTGACAAGAGTTATAAAACTCAAAACAGCACAGCATAACTTTTCCATAAAGACTAACATAACTTTTCCATGGAGGAAAAAAAACATTTTATGAAATGAATTATGAAATTATTTGCTACGATAAAACAAAATCACACATAACATTTTGAAATCTAAAACAAAAGCACACATAACATTTTTTGTCTTTATAAAAACTTACCACATCCAAAATCTGATATAATGTTAAACTTAAATTGACAATCATCAGTTGATCTGTATTTTTCAAAGGTATTAATTCTGTGTTGTAATCTATTGGTTCAGTGTAACTAATCAATAATAAATAAAATGTTATAAATTTGTTGTAACAAATATTTGACATAACACATAAAATAAACACTGAGTTGGATTAGCCAAAATAGTACTTAGACAATCCAAGTCTCATATAAAAATTGCATACGGTTTCATTTAATTTTCAAGATGCATGGGTTGACCGTGCATGGTAAGATTGAAACTTTAGCGATATATTCTTGCGCGGTTGTCCAAACAAAGCATTAATGAAAATTAACAGTTGCGAACGCACTTTACAAACCTCACCTACTCACGAATAAAAAATACCATAATACACTATCAAGTTTAAGTTTAATTTGCAAGATGCATGGGTTGACCATGCATGGTAAGATTGGAACTTTAGCGATATTTTCTTGCGCGGTTGTCCAAACAAAGCATTAATGAAAATTAACAGTTGCGAACGCACTTTACAAACCTCACCTACTCACGAATAGAAAATACCATAATACACTATCAAGTTTAAGTTATTTCTAACTTTGCTTATTATAAAAATTGTTTTTTTTTAAATCTTAAGTGGAATTCTTATTTTTGTTAGGTTTAAAATTAAAAATACTCAGTTTAAAGCTATGTTAAAATTAAGACGGTTCGACAAAAACTGCGTATGTCACTATCAATCCGGTAAATCACAGAAACATTTTAATAGTTTTGTTTTTTTATGTTATATGTAATTTTTTTAGTGAAACTGTTTATGATTCAACGCACGAGCGTTTATTTTTATCGATGTCAAACCGAAATGGCGTAAATGCTAAAGGCAAACCAAACGTAGCTGCAACAGTGTGTTCACGTGTTCATTAACCACACTATTTTTTTATGTCACAAAATAAGAATTATTCTTAAACTAACATGTGAAGTTGATTTCTTTTCAAATCTTTCATTTTCGGAATTCTAATTAGCTGGTATGAGTACGTCAGATTGTCGTGATTTAAGTAATTACTTAATGAGGGGGCATTTTTCAGTCCAACAAACAACTGTTAGCCACGTTTGGTTTACCTTTAAGCGAAATTTAATAACTAACAAGTGACTCTGAACCCAAAAATATGTTGTTGTTAATTAATTCCGCCATGCGATAGTCTGATGTGTTATTGATAGCATAACTTTCTGCAGCGATCCAAAACAAATACCACTGAAGAAGAAACGGGCCCAGTTTGTACGTTGCCATTTGAAAAAATAATCGATATTTTAAATCCTAAAAACTTAATCGCTGATTTTCGCTGAAAACCTGAGCTTAACTACAAAACCTTTCAATATATTTGGTTGAAACACATATAAAGGCTGAAGTAATTTGTTTGTTTTTTTTAATTTAATTTTCCGATCCATGGAGTTTTAGATAAATTTAAAAAAGAATGAAGAAAACGGGGATTGTGCTTTATTTAGATACATCTATTCCAATTTCTAACAATATTATATTCATAATAACAAATATTTTAGAAACTTATTTTTGGAAAAAAGTTTTCTTAACTAATATAATGGAAAACGTGTGAAGCTGAAAGACAGTCACAAATCATAATGATGTTTATCAACTTACACTTTAGTCTGAATACCCAGAGAAATGATTAAATACGTCTATATCGGTGCAGATTGTTTTTATAGCGCAACGAAAATTAATTTAACTAAAAACACCTTTTCAAAATAAAGTACATCGGGCCTATGTTTTTGCAATATTATGTCTAAAATATGAAATATGGGTTTTTTATTCTGCACGCAAAATTTTCAATATAAAAACATAAACCAACAAAGACCTGAAATAAATAGTTTTTCTACTTATCTTGTTTAATCTCAAAAGATTTTTTATACTTATTTTTTTACTCGTTATAACCAAAAATTGCTTATCTATGGATTATAGAAAACTTTATCTAGTTTATAAAAGAAAACAAAGCTACTTCCATTTATTTTTTAAAGACATGTGTCTTTTCAACGTTAAAAAATATTAAATTGAAAAAAAAACCTTAAAAGATTTTTGCGGGGCAGAGAGAGGTTTGACCACAAATAATTGAAATATAAAACAAAAAGTTTTAAAGACAAAAACGCTTTCACGGATTAAATCTATGAAGGATTCTATGTATGAAAATGCGCCGATCAAGCTAAAATCCAGAAATTCTGTAGCTTTTTTTCTAAAGAGCCCAAATATAAAATTTTAAATAGATACGTTTTAAATTTAAAGGGTAGTCCGTTCTAAGGTGATATAAAAATTTAATTTGTCAACTGGAGATTGTTATATTTTTTCCATTTTCAGAGAAATGTTTGTATATACTTGTATTAAAAACTCGAATTTACATACGGATTATGCCCCGTTTAAGGAATTTAAGGTTTTCGTTTTCTATCTTTATTTTTTATCTTTATCTTTATCTTAAGGTCTCTCCGGACAGTTTTCTTAAGTATGGAAAATCGCGATTTTTGGCATACATACAAGATCTCACTAGCCCAGTCCTGGGGAACAGTCACACTTTATCAAGAAATCAAACTCGTGGGAGTTTTATATTTACATAATACTGTCGAATATTGCAGGCTTTTCGTTGAATTCCTATCTGGGGCCTGTTTCATAAAAACCTTTGTAAATTTTCATTTTACAAATCTCCGCCTATTTTTTGTAAAATACACGATAAAGGTTTTTCGACTTGTAATCCAGGGGGAGCATCTGCGCGCACTGCTCTGCGCTGATTGGTCGTAGCCACGTCATTTCATCTCTGCTGACCGATCAATATTCGCCGTGTCGTATATCCTCTATCGTGTAATTTACAAAAAATAGGCGGAGTTTTGTAAAATGAAAATTTACAAACGTCTTTATGAAATAGGCCCCTGGGAATTATTCCACAGAAAGCCTGGGAAAATAAATTTTATGCATTTAGAAATTTTACTTTTGTATTTTTCTTACTTTGTTGATGCGCGTAATTAAAATGTTCAATAATCTACCCGTGAGAATTCAAAAAAAGCGTGAAATATTTGACAGTATTAAATTAAATTAGAATTAATTAAATTAGAAAAATTACATTTAAATTGTTCGACAACCTGTATGAATTATTATGCATTTTTGGGGATTTGAATTATTCAACAGGTAGATTTTTCTACATGATGAAAGATCCTCACTGCGAATTGCTTAAAATAATAATAAGTTTAACACACAGTCGAATATTTTTTTACTTATATGTATTCTTGCTAACAGACAATTTATATTTAAATCACTCCTCATATTTGAAAATCAATTTTTTACAAGAGTAAATAAATCGGTTATTCAGCACAAAAATGATTAATTATACGGTAAGTTTAAGAACAGAAGTTGCGGTAAAATTTTAATATTATTATGTTAGGTATTGTACACAGTTCCAAAATTTCAGTCGGGGATTTTTATTATTTTTTTTATTATTATTTCATTTTATTGTTATTTTACAGTATTTTATTATTTACCAACTGTTACTCTAGATCTAGCTTCAGGACCTACTTTTTCACATAAATTGAAAAATCGGGGCTTGGAGCTGGGCTTGAACCAGCGATTAATTAAAAATAAAATCGGTTGAGCCACAGAGAAAGCTGGAATTTTTAAACACAACTCTTTTGTAAAGTTTTATTTTTTATAAAAAAAAGTTATGAAAAAATTTTTACAAATTTTTATACGAAACGGCGTCTGAATTTTTTGTTCAGTTTTTAAGAAAACAGTATGTATCGCTTTTAAACAATTTCAAAAAATGTCACATTTTTAACACAATTCCACCGTTCTAAAAAATAAATTCATTATGCTATACAACGGAATGGATCGATTACTGGTATAACTAGTACTAAAGGTAAGGCTAAAGTGCTTTAATACGTAAAGGTTTTTTGGTTATAGTACTAAATCTAATCCGCGGCAAAATTGAAATTAGCTGAAAAAATCTCGGCAAAAGGAATAGGCCTGGCAATATGTTAGTTTTTGCCAAAAAATAAAGATTGAAAATGTATTTTCAGTGTTGTCACCAAACAAAATATGATTACGTCATGGTATGAAAATGATTATGTTATATAATTTTTTTTTTTATTTTGACGCAGTTTTTAATTGAACATATTTTTTAATGTAATGATATGGAACCAAAATATTTGTGTAAAAAAATATTGTTATCAAACCAAAATAATGGCGTGTAAAAAACTTTTAATTTCTAGAAAACATTTAAATATTTTTAAAACAACTTTTATATCACAACTTGTGATTCTTATATTTTTTTAACAAATCATGTGCATTGGAAAAGAAACATATCTTACAAACCCTTGAGTAACTTTTTACCATTATTATTCCAATAAAAATCAGAGTTTTAGTTATTAACTACTGAAAAGTTTACTGCATATCATTTCTGTACAAATCAAAATCTTTAAAACTGGTTTTTATTCTGGAAAAGGCAAAAATTAATAAAAAAACCAAAGATATTTGGTTTATTTCCTTGGAAAAAAATAGGGTAATGCATTTCAATCAAACAAAAACAAGTTTTTAGTGACATAATTTAAATCAATCAATTTTATGTAACCTATGACTTTTCTCTATTTTAATTGGTTCTAAGTGGTGCTAAATTTTTTTTATTCCCTGAAGAAATTTATTAGTTGTTTTAATTAAGTTTTTAGAAAAATAGTTTACAAAAGTTTTGACAAAATAATTAATGAAATTAATTTTTGATTATTTATAAAACTAGTTCAAAAAAAGGTCGGGGGTTGCACCGGAGCTCCTAAAAACAGAGATCTGCTTCGAAGCTCCAGCGTTCAGAGCAAACATTACTAACAGCCGTATTCGCGAAACCGGTGAGGCCTCGACGGCGTGATCGCGCCCGGCGTCGACGCCGGGCGTGTCATGAACGCTTTTTTATGGACAGGCTGGCAAACTTTGTTTAAGAATGAGATGCTGATGCATTTGTTTTAAAATTTACTTAATTGTTTGTTTTGCGTTAACGTGGTAAATTATTGCAATTAAATTAAGCACTATTTTCACGTTTGTTTTGTGGAAATTTGGTGTTACGAAATTTTAAATACAACTTTCACGTCCATTAATGCAGATGTTCATGACACGCCCGGCGTCGACGCCGGGCGTGTCATGAACGCTTTTTTATGGACAGGCTGGCAAACTTTGTTTAAGAATGAGATGCTGATGCAATTGTTTTAAAATTTACTTAATTATTTGTTTTGCGTTAACGTGGTAAATTATTGCAATTAAATTAAGCACTATTTTCGCGTTTGTTTTGTGGAAATTTGGTGTTACGAAATTTTAAATACAACTTTCACGTCCATTAATGCAGATGTTCATGACACGCCCGGCGTCGACCACGGGCGTAGGGATGCATTGAGCTGCTCACAAATGCTCAATACCAATTGGTACTCACATATATTTAATTGTGAGTACTAAGCTCAAGCTCAAGCTCACAATAAATCTCAGGCTCAAGCTCAAGCTCGTGAGCTTGACAATTAAAATTAAAAAATATATTATACTTTACCAAAAGATGTTTAAATCTTGAATAAGAAGCCTTATTATAATATGCAATTATAATAACATTATTTCAGTCCATTTAAATGACATTTTTATTTTAAAGTCATATTCTTCTGTTAATTCACGCCAGTTATAATAAAGAGTTGTAATTTAATAATGGAACAATATCCAATTTATCTAAATTCACGTAAATAAATAAATCTATTTAAATTCACGCGAATTAATGAAAAATAAGTCATTATTATGACATAACTCAAAGAAATATGCTATTTTAAAGACTTACAAAAGGCATTTTATTCAATGGCTTATATGGACGCCACTCTTTATAAAGGACTTAAAGATTTTTGGATAAATTACATATGTTTTATCCATGGTTTTATCTCTTGGTTTTATGCACTTTCACTTAAAAAAACTAAATTTTCTACAAAAAATAATGTGTGTTAGAATAAACACTTAAAAATGCAGTAAAAAGCTTTTGTCTTCGATTTTGACTATTTTTTGGTTGGCAAAATTTTATTCTGCGTTCCAAACCTTGTACCAGTTTTTTACCTT
>JASAMX010015226.1:0-14965 GCA_030248175.1 Microlaimidae sp. YZB2_3
ATGTATTATGTGATGTTCTTGGTTCAGTTACGTATTGCTGACTACGGGGGTCCCCCATAGCGAATAAGGGCCTATGTTAAGTCCCTATTAATTAATTCCATTTTTTGAACTACCCCTCGCACTTCTCGCGCGCTCTAATGAAAGACAAAATTACAAAATTGAAATCACCAGGTTATCTTTTGTTTCTACTAATTTTCCCCATGTATATAACAACAAAATTTTTTAAATAAAACACAGAAACAAAAAGCCGTGTTAAACAATGGTTATTTGGCTTGAATACAAATATTTTATTTAAACCTTTAAAATTTTCAAACGCAGATACTAAAATGGCGTCTTAGTGTTAAAGGACCCTAATATTAAAACGTTTCGTTCAAACTATAAACTTTTAAATAGAAAACCAAATCCACAATCAGTGCGATGTGCTTATTAAAATGGTGATGTCATTAGTTTTTTCATTCTAGCTTTTTATTCACCACTATCGTATGCTAATTTTCTCAAGACCTTACAGTATCATCTGAGACTTACCATCGTAAAATAAAAAAAAAACATGTATTCTAAATAAAACTATTTCGTTAATAAAGTGGGTTTATATTAAACTTTT
The DNA here is from genome assembly GCA_030248175.1 of Microlaimidae sp. YZB2_3. NCBI lineage: Eukaryota > Metazoa > Nematoda > Chromadorea > Desmodorida > Microlaimidae > Microlaimidae sp. YZB2_3. The sequence goes on from JASAMX010015226.1 coordinate 602, forward strand.
TAGAAAAGCAGACGATAAAGCCAAACGCAGAGTTTTAAGTTTAGTTGCAATTGTATCAACATTTAGTAAATTAACAATACTATTTTTACAAAAAAAGGCGATAACATTTAATTTTTTAATGTCAACTGTGGCATATTTCATATTTCATTGCTAATTTCCATATTCAACCAATCTTTGTTTGAAAACAAAATTATTTTGTTTCTTTAAACAATGTACTTGTTCAATTGTTATTATATACGGCTCACTTTCAAAAGAGTCCCGGCACAAAAGAGCAGACCTGTTCACGGTCTTACGTTGTTAAAGGATTTGCCACCTCCCCGCCCAAAAATAAAAAAGTACCCAGACCTGTGCACTGCCCCCTGGGTTTAAACGGGAGAGGGGCAATTCCAAAACGACGGGGGGGGGGCACGGGGGGCAATTTTTTTGAAACAGGGGGCAAGCAGGGGGAACGAAAAAAAAGAGAAAAAAGGGAGAAAAAATAGAAGGGAAAAGAGAAAAAAGGGAACAAAAAAAGTGAAAATAAGGTAAAAATAGGTCTGAAATGGCTTAAAATACATTGAAATAGGCTAAAAACTAAAAAAAGTTGCAATGATGGCGTCATCATAGGTCAAAAATGGCGTCATAATTTTTGGCGGGGGGGCAATAAAACGGGGGGGGGCAAATCCTCCAATAAAACGGGGGGGCGCATTTCCGACCGTGGACAGGTCTGAGTACCCTTTTTTAGTAGTAGCCATTTTTTATCTATTATGACGCCATCATCGCGAAATTTTTTGCAGTTTTAGTTTATTTCAATGCATTTTTAGCAATTTTAGACCTATTTTTTTTACCTTATTATCGCTTTTTTGCCCTTTTTTTTCTTTCTTCCTTGCTTGCCCTCCCGTTTCAAAGAAGTTGCTCTTCCCGTGCCCCTCCGCAGGGGGGGGGGCAATCCCAAACCTTTAATTCTTTCAGACCTGTACATCGGGGGTCAGTGCACAGGTCTGCAAAAGTCCTGAAAAAAATCTCAGCTGGCACAAAAGAGTCCTGGCACAAAGAAACCCCAACACAAAAGAGTCCTGAAGAAAAAGCGTTCATGCGCCCAAGCCCAAGCGCTTCAAGCATATATGAAACAGGGGGGTAGGGTGGGGTCCACCCCCTTAGCCTCAAAATTTTGCCCCCCCCCTAGAAAAAAAAAATCCAGCCCCTCCCCAAATTTTAGAATTTTTTACCCCTAACCCCCCTCTAGACTTTGAAATCTGACCCCCCCTCCTCTCTTGAGAAAGTTTTATGTACTTTTTTTATACTAAATTTTCTTCCAAAAACGTGAATTTTTAATACAAATTCATGTTTTTACACCCTTTTTATACCTAAATATCGCTTTTTATTCAATAAAATGAAGGGTAGTGCATTTAATTTTAACACTTTTCCGAATTGGGTATTTTTGATTCTGAACTATATCTTTGGTAATCCTGGGCGGAATACAATGTTTGATAGCTCAAATGAGAGCTAATTATATGTAGATGACATTCGTGATACCATTTGGCATTTTAGCTGTAACTTTTTGCCAGTTGCACGTTGAACAACAAGTAGAAGCTTAAATTATGACTTTTATGACGCAACACAGTATTGTAAAAGCTTTGAAATGAGCTATCAAACATGAAAATCGGGCCATACAGTGAAAAGTTACATTGGAAAAACGAAAAAGTGCCGAAATTAAATGCACTACCCTAGTATTATCTTATAAAAAACTATTATTAAACATTTAATGGTTTAAAAGTATTTTGTTTTGGAAATTGGACCCCACTTGACACCCCTCTAGGTTTTAAAACCTTCCACCCCAGGTCGACCTCCCCCCTAGAATGCTAGGGGAGGGGGGTTTGAACCCCTCTAGGACCCCCTCCTAGATTTTAAAATGTCATTTACCCAGGGTAAACATCCCTCTAGCTTTTTGACTTTGTTCATCTATGGCTGCAAGCGCTGATGTCGCCACAAAAGTCCTGGCATAAAATAAATTTTTAACAGCTGACATACAATGTTTACACCTCAGCTGTCTTCCAGTTTATGACGTATTTCAATGCGTCGTCACTCTGACTCAATGAGTCAAAAGCGTTTGAAAATACTCCTAACTGTGACTCTTTTTATATCTTAACACACAAATAATCTAAACAAAATGAGTCAGAGTCACGTTGATTTTATACTGATTGTGACTTTTTTGTCAGAGTAACGACAAACAGTAAATTTAAAAGATTTTTAGCTAAAAATTGTTTTTTTAAAATTACTATTTTTTTTGGGGAAAACAAATGTTTCTTTCAGTAATTACGGTGTTCAATCCTGTTATTAGCGGGCTAGAGAAAAGTAACAAGTTGAACTGCATCAGAGGCATGTTTAGAAACACCTGAGAGGTGACAAGTAAAACTACCCCAAAAAACCACCCCAAAGGTTTGTAGAGGCAGAAAAAACCACTTTCAAGTAAGATAAAACTTCTTTGTAAACAGCTTTAATTTTTCTAAAAGTAGGTAGAAGGTATTTAAATTTAAAAAGGCATATATACTATGGAAAAGGTCATCAAATAAGAGTGATGGTTAGGAATCATGATGCCAAGACTTTCGCCAGTATCATAAATTTCTTATTTTTTCAACGTTCGCTATTATTTTTACTTGTTGTTGTTTCTATTTTAAATGTACGCATTTGCGTTAATCATCAACAGTTTATGTTAAAGCTTTGGCAAACAGACTATTTTACTGTTTTTTTTATTTTGTGCTGTTGCTTTTAAAAACATCTTCCTTGTTTTTTGTAAAAAAAAACATGTTTGTTAAACTGTATGGTATGGTGTTGAACAAAAAACAAGATATTGGCAAGATTGGAAGATTGCAGGCAGGCAACACTTCACTGGAATATCATTACATAAGTGTCATCCTGTCAAGCAAGATAGAAAATTATTAGAAAGAATTATTATTGATTGTGAAGGATATTTGTGTGTGAATGAACTGGTAATGAGAAAAAAGTAACTGTACATTGCTTACAAAAATACTGATGGTTAGATTTAATTAAAGCCATCTATTGATTATTATGATTTTATACTAGTTATTTTGCTTTCACTAATAAGGTACTCACTGGCTTAAAGTGCATACTTGTTAATGCTTTAGTGAGCTTCCGGTATTTAGCAAAAATAAATTATGTTATGTACAATATAAAGACATTTTAACAATTAATACTAAATATATCAAATCAAACAAATATATAAACGAAATGTCCAAATTTAATAACAAATTACAAACTGCTTCAAAGTCTATTTCAAAAGCTGTCTTTTTGTTTTTTGTTTCTTTTTTTTAAATGTGTAGTTGTGCGCAATGGCTCGCAAAAAGTCCCAGTGGTCTGGTCATATGGTCGTCTGACATCTGGTCGTCCTTAGAACTACAACCAAAACACTTGTTTTATAAAAATTGTAATATTTTAACTATGAACAAAAAATTTATGCCAACTAAAATGATTATTTAGACATGATTTTGTTTAACACTCATTATGGCAAAAGCACTAATTCAATATTATATGATTTATACCCAAATACAACCATGATTTTTTTCTTATTTTTTTTAACGCTTTACAAAACTTTAAGCGTTTTAATAACTTAATAATAAAAATACTTGAAAACATTAATTTTTTACCAGCGAAATTTTTCACACAACCTCTTAAGAGGCTAATTCTAAAAACATATAAAAAAAATTGGAAGACAGCCGAGGTGTGAACATTGTATGTCAGCTGTGAAAAATTGATTTTATGCCAGGACTCTTTTGCGCCGAAACGGACTTCAGCACTTGCAGCGCTTGGGCGCATAAACCCATTTTCTCCAGGACTCTTTTGTGCCGAGACTCTTTTGTGCCAGGACTCTTTTCTGCCGAGACTCTTTTGTGCCAGGACTCTTTTGTGCCAGCAGCAAATTTTTTCAGAAACATTTTTGTGCCGAGACTCTTTTGTGCCAGACCCTTACTATAGGATTAAATAAAGAAACATTATATTGTCGTTCTTAGGCCACTGTTAGTTTTGAGTCACAAATCAAAAGATCAAAGCCCAACAAGTTTCTTTCAAAAAACTACAGTGCGTTTAATTTCAGCTCATTTTGTCCATATCGCAGAGCATTATTTTCATTTTGATTATAACCTTTTGCACCCTGTTAATATTAAACTCATATCAACCATAACAACAACTAATAACAAAATCGGCTTAGGAGCCAGGAGTATCACAAAACATCGATGACATATTATCTCAATTCACTAATCTCACAAAATGAAATAATTTAATACATTTGATTTTTAGTAAAGTAGGAAGTCGAGTCAAATTTCGATTTAAAAAAACCTCTTAGTGTGCAAATCATTTTATTGTGTGAAAATAGCTAATTGAAAAAAGGAATAATAAAGGATAAATAAATAATTATTATACCAAATAGCTTAGACAAATTATAAGCAAATATATTATCATTATAATTGCACGACCCAAGAATAAAAAAATTCACAGAAAAATTTGAATTCAGGAAAAATATGTATATAATAAGGTGCAAAGTAAAACTATAGTCTGCATAAATAACATGTGTATCATTGGCATGTGTGGAATATAGATACTATGTCTTAGACCCTGACTAATTCTAACATATTCAATGTTGTTAATTTGTCAAAGTAGGTTTAAAATGACATTTTATTGCCATCTGAACCAATTATTTTTGCACCAAATTTATATAATAAATAAAATATTTTAAAAACAATTTTTATAAAACAAAACAAAACATTATTCAATATTATACTATAGACACATTGCAGTAGAATTTTTTATAAACACAAAATACAGAAGTTTTTACACTAACCCACCGCCAGATCTAGAAGCGACTCTTGCGGCTATTCATTGTAGTAATTTTTATAATTTATGTTTATAAACAAATTTTACTGCAAGGTATCTTTTAAAAACTTTGTTAAATTTTTAATATGAAAAAAATCCCTATATTTCCGTGTAAACGGAATTCAAACAAAAATAACAGACAACATTAAAGTGCAACAAAAACAACAAGCAACAAGTTTAATAAATAATATGTCTAAAAAATTTTCGCCCTTTTTCTTTCATCACAACAATTCCCAAAGAGCCTGTGCGCAAAAAATTTAGCTGGAGAAATTTTTTTAAAGATTTCAACTTTTTGTTTTTTAGATTTAAAACATTCTACTTTCGGTATTTCTAATAACTATTATTTTTAAATTTATTGAATTGTTTAATTTTCTGGAAAATATTGCCATGCCCACCATGTTTTGGTCTCGAATGAGTAAAACATAAACATTATGATTTGAAGAACAACGAATGGCGCTCATTTTATTGTCAATGAGTAACGCCAACAAGTAGTAGCCGCACTTTGATCGCGATATTTTAATTATCAGAACCGTATGTACCTATTTGAGATTTTAGTAGAATTTTGCTTTATCATTTCCTTTCCTAAAAAACAAAAAAATGAACAAATTTATCAAACTAATCCCCAACACCTGTTTCTAGAAATTAATTAAACTAAATTAATTAAACTACTTTCCGGTGTCGCATGATATTTCAGAGAGGAGGTCAGGGTGGTCTGGTTTCAAATAAAGTTGTTTTAAATCATTGATGTAAGTTTTTAGCGGGTTTTATAGACTAAAACAGATTATTTATATATGAACAAAAGTACTGTTTTGACTACAAATCGTGCTTGTGACAGTAAATTGTGACGTAAATTTATATGCTCATAAACAGAGTTTCCCTTTCCCAAGAAAAGTCCATTTAAAAATTTAAAAGCGGTTTTGGTAATGGCAAAATGAAATTTGGAAGCTAAAAAGAAGATAACATAGCTGGACAGTGGGTTATACCCATAGATGAACACGGTCAAAAAGCCAGAGGGGGGGTGTTTACCCCGGGTAAATGGCATTTAAAAATCTAGGAGGGGGTCCTAGGGGGGTCGAACCCCCCTAGCTTTCAAGGGGGGTCGACCCAGGGTGGAAGATTTTGAAACCTAGATGGGGGTCACGTGGGGTCCAATTTCCGAAGCAAAATATTTTTAAACCATTAAAGGTTTAATAATAGTTTTTTGTAAGATAATACTATTTTTTATTGAATAAAAAGCGATATCCAGGTATAAAAAGGGTGTAAAAACATGAATTTGTTTAAAAAATTCAATTTTTTGTAAAGAAATTTAGTATAAAAAAATTACTTAAAATTTTCTCAAGAGGGGAGGGGGGCTCAGATTTCAAAATCTAGAGGGGGGTCAGGGGCATAGGTGGGGGGCCGGGGGGGGTTGGGGGGGGTTATACCCCCCCCCCCAAAATTTCGGATATTGCTGACACCCCCCCTAAATTCGGGGTACCCGGGGACACCCCCCTCCGGGACCGGGGACACCCCCCCCCCCCAAATTCGCCTCCTGGAGAAAAATTTTTAAGTGTTATAAAACGACTAAAAAAAATTTTCCGCGCTTCGCGCGGAGAGTTAATTGTTAATTGGCAGTTTATCTTAGTTTTTCGATTACAAATCGATTATCCCGTTCAGTAATTAAGGTATACGGTTTAATAAAACTACTATAAACACTATTATCCTTTAATTAACGTTTTAAACACATGTTTTAAATGTGTAGGTTGGTATAAGAAACCTTAAATTTTGTAATAAACATCATCTGGAATTAAAATTTCTAGTGTATTTGAGCGCTTTAAATTAAAAATTTTTTCCACTGGGGACATTCTGCCTCCCGGACCCCCTGACACGAGGCTCCGCCCTTTGACCCCGCTGGGGGGCTCTCGCCCCCCAGATCCCCCATTGTTGGGGGGCTGCCGGCCCCTAGACCCCCCTTCAGGGTTAGTAGGGCCCTCAGACCGCCCCCCAAAATAAAATTCTGAGCATGCCACTGCAAAAAGGGGGTCTGTTTTACCCCAAATTTTTCCCTTTGCCGACCTAAAAGAGGTGTCTAGACCCCCCTGGCTATGCCCATGTATTTATATAATCTTTAATTAAATATAAGATTATGGATTAAAAAGTTTTTGATACTTGACTTTATAATCAGGACAATAATATTATTCTATTATTACGTAATTATTAAAAAAAACTATGATTTCTAATCTAATTATAAGAATATATAAACACATTATTAATAAAAGAATTAAAAAATACAATTTGTAAATTGCAATAAGGTCTTATTTCATTTTTACACAGTTTTAAAGCATTTATAAGCTTGTTTTACGTTTTTTACGCGTTTTAAGCCCATTTTAAGGCAGCGCGGAAATATTGGGTACACCCCCCCCCCTCAAAATTTGGGGCGTGCCGGACCCCGCCCGAAAATTTGACCCCCCCCCCCCTATACCCCCCCCCCCAAAATCCGAGAGGCTGCCCACCTATGGTCAGGGGGTAAAAAATTAGGAAATTTTGGGGGAGGGGAGGGCCCCCCCCTGGATTTTTTCTAGGGGGGGGGGGGGGGGGCCAAAATTTGGGAGGTAGGGGGGGGGGGTGGAACCCACCCTGACCCCTCTTGTTCATCTATGGTTATACCCCCAAAAAAATCCCGATTATAACCGACACCCCACCCACCACTAAAATTTGGGGGGTCCTAGTACTAAAAACCTAAAAATGGAGTATTTGAGGTATATCCCAAAAAATTTTTTTGGGACACCCATCCCCCGAATTTCGGGGGTCGGGTTCGGGTATAGCCCCCGAAATCCGGAAAGCTGCCCACTTATGGATAACCTCCCCCTCTTGCCCCTCTTATGCTTACCTTTAAAATAGAGAAAAAAATGTGTGAATGACTTTAAATACTGCCCTAATTAGGGCACTATTATGTTCTATAGTTACAGTTTTTTTGTGTGTAGGTTGCCTTACTTATATTTAGTGGGTAAAATAGGGATATTTTGGTGTAAAAAGTGTAAAAATACTGATTTCTGTTAAAAATTAAAGTTTTTGGTGGAAAAAATGTACCCAAATATTTCTCGAGGGGGGATCATTCAGTTTCATTTTAAAAGATTTTATTTTTATTTCATGCAATTCTGGCTGTTTTTTTCACATAACAGATAAAACGTTGACATAGTGTATTGGAAAAAACTAAACAACAATCATGAAAACTGAAAAGCAGTGGCATTATATAAGGGACGGAGCTGCAAAAATATTACCACTACCCTTCTCTTAAAGTTAAAGGTGCTTGCATAGGAAAAAAAGAGCGGTTTGCCCCTCCCTGGCTGGCAAAGTCAGTAATTTTTGTAATGTTCCCTTTTAAGTTATAAAAATTTAGCGCATTCTATTTAACAAAATATGAATGAAAAAGATAAAAAAAACAAGCGATTGGGCAGATTACTGTTACCTAAATCGAAATTAAATGGCGTTAAAATGTACAAATAAAAATTCCGTAACTTACCTAAACACTAAGAACAGAATTATGATTGTACTTTGCACTGCAATGACAATCAAAAAGAGAGTTTTATTAATACAAGATGATTGGTCCGGGCAGGAAGAGATTGGAGTTCCCTAAAAGTAACAACAGAAAAATTAATAACAAAGTCCGAGTATATATTTTGCCTAAAGGTCCGAAGGGCAAAATCCCAAAAGTTCAATTCTGGTCGATCTATTCGTGTTTAGGATATAATACGTCTTAGGTAAAAGCGTCAAAAATATTGTAAAAAAACCCCTAAGTTCTTAAGTTCACTAAAAATTCAAAACTTTGTTTTTCTTTCAAATATTTAGCCTAAAAAGACTATGGACATGGTTTTTTTAAGGGTTTAAATAATTTTGGGAATAGCGACTAGTAGAATAGAATATTTCATTATAAATAAAAGAAAAAAAACTTACGGCGTTCCGCTGGTTGACTCTGACTTGCTCCACGTCAGTCTTTATCTGTTCCAGATAAGCTTTTACAGAGTGAAACTGGACTTGGTCGCTCCCGCCTCCGCCCACAGGCTGAACGCTGCCAACCCCTTGGGCCAGTTTTGCCTCCATGTTAGTGGTTCGGCTGTAGATGTCGTTGACGTAGGCCTTCATGTCCCGGATGGAGGCGGCCATCTCCCGACTTAGCTGGAGCATTTCGTTGACCTCGTGGCGCTGGAAGGAGTCCGTCGCACCGCTGCCCTGGCCCGGCTGTTGCACCGCTCCACCGCCTGATCTCACTAAACACCACTATTGCGCCTTACTTTCTTACATTTTAAGAAACAGAAACTGGAAAAACACTTTCAGGGACGTAGCCAGGATTTCGTTGGAAGGAAAATACCTACCTCAAAAAGAGATCTAAAGGGCCTGTACACCCTCGGAAATAGGAAAATGGAGTTTTTAGGGAGGGGGAGCACCCCATTATCGTTTGTAGCCAACTTCCAGCGCCAAGTTCCCTCGACTTAAAATTTCTGAAATCCAGCTGACCTCTTGGCAAATTAAACTTTCAGACCTGTGCACTGCCTCCCCCCGGGGTTTTATTGGGGAGGGCAATTCCAAAACGGGGGGCAACTTTTTTGAAACGGGGGGAGGGCAAGCAGGGGAGAAAGAAAAATGAGAAAAAAAGGAGAAAAAAAGAAGGAAAAAAGGGACAAAAAAGCGAAAATAAGGATAAAATTAAAAAAACGGAAGGGGGCAATAAAACGGGGGGGGGCAAATTCACCAATAAAGCGGAGGGGCATTTTCAGACCGTGCACAGGTCTGAATTTTGCAGACCTTGATAAATTGTTGTATTGAATAGACTATAATTAAACTACAGAGCAATGTTAAAACATACCTTTCTTAAACAATTATTAATCAAATTACTTAATTTGGAACAAAAATGCCAATTTTTTAAAGGATATTATAATTGAGAATTGTTTTTTTATATTTTAAGAAAAAGGGAGATTAAAAAACTCTGCGTTCTAATTCGTAAAAAAATGACAGTTCACAATAAAAAAATGACGAAAATCACAAAAATTGATTTGGTTCTCACATATTCATTGAGACAAGAAGAAACATTCATTGAGGCATGAAGAAACATTCATTGTATAAATTTACATTTACTATGCTCAAACAAAAACTTAAGGCTTCTTTAATTATAATTAAGCAATCAATATCAAATTGGTTGGTTAGAGTAACTGTAAAGAATGTTTTAGTAACAAAATTATATTTTGTTTAAATAATAAGGGTCGTCATTGTATACTTTTGTAAGATCCTGAAAACCCCTACTAAACAATCAAATAAATAAGTTTTGTGTGGATTTGAACACTAAAATGCAAAGCGTAAATTCTGATCAAAATATTGGTAAACAATGTTGGCAAGAAGTATACCGTCACCGTGATAGGGCACAGGCGAGGATTATGTGAACGAGAATAACTCGTTTAAAACAGGAAAACTTTGCATACTTCAATTTTTGTCAAAGGTGTCAAAAGTTATTGCTGATGTAACGAAGCAAATCTTCAGCACAAATCGACAATAAATTAAAACACTGCAAAGTATTTTCAGTCGTTTACATTATTTATTGCAAATAATAGCAAATTATCATTTTTTTTTTGATAAAATTAAAAAAATAGTTTTGTATTTGACTGCTTTTCTTGTGCAGCTTACCTTGATTAATTAAGCTTGTATGTTGATTTTGTTGTTGCAATATCTGATTGAGCTTTTGTTCCATTTGCGATATCATTTTATAAATTTGAGTTTGGCCTTCATAGAGTAAGCGTAGTTCTCTTTCCGTTGCGTCTTCATACTAAATAAGTAAAATAATGATGTTATAATACTGGCATACGTTAGGGTAGGTAAGGGTTAGGAATTAAAGGAAACAACCATACATGGGCACGAAGAGGGGGTTGGGGGTTAACCCCTCCCAAAAAAAAATTTTGAGAAGGGGGTTTAACCCTCCACTCAGAAATGTGGGGGAGGGAGAAAGGGAGAAAAGTTTACCCCCCCAATTTTGCAAAAACGAAGAAAAAAATGTTTTTAAAATGACTTCTAACTGCCTTCAAACTTCAGTTTTGAGGTCAAAATGAATGTTTTAAACAGTAAAAAGCTTAAAAATGCAATAAAAAAGGCTTTTTGACCTAAAATAAGCGTTTTTACCTATTTTCTTTAAATCGATATAAAACGATATGGGTAAAATGCACTCCAGAAAAAAAAACGATATGGGTATCTTGCGTTTCTCGGATTTTAACCCTCCCCCCAAATTTGGGGTTTAACCCCAAATGTTACTCCGGACCAACTTGCCCATGTATGGAAACAACCCCATAAAAGTTTTTTTGGGGACCTCCCCCCACCCTTATAGTTCCGAAATTTTAAAATAGTAGCGAATAGTTGTGCGCAACATAGCAGCAATGTCTCTGACCTTGCTACTAGCCTTTGATGCGTAGTCTTTTTTCAAAAAAAAAACTTGTTAACCTGTGCTTGCTGATATTGATCCTGTTTAACTTTGTCAGGATGCTGCTCTTGGAATTTCTTCTTTTCCTCCTCAAATTGTTTGTACTGTTCATCAAACTCTTTTTCGTATTTTTGCTGCTCCTCTTGAGGTAAACTTCCCGGCTAAAAAACTACTATTCTAAATTCTAAAATCAGAAAATCTTTATTCTAAAAGGTATTTAGATATTGTAAACTTTGTTTTTTTTTTGCAACTACTGTTTAATTATGGTAAACAAAGCGAAAATATAGATGTTATTTAATGAAACGACGTCAATATGTCAATAATAATAAAACAAGTATAAAAAGGAGCAGACGTAAAACAAAATAATAATAATCTGCATTTGACTTTTTTGATTTCACCTGTGGTGTTTTTGATTCTTAAGTTTTTACCCAATAAGCAAGATAAATTTAGTTATGTCAAGCATTAACTTCGCATTTGTCTCTGGTTTTTGATTTGATGCAGTGATTAAAATGTTATTTTGGGAAGGCAAATCATTTTTTATGGATCCACTATCTCTATTTTCTTAAATAAATTGCGGCAACACTGTTTTTGTCACTAAAAACCTCTGTATTTTTATCATTTATAGTGAAAACAACAAAAGCGATTTTTTTTAGTTTTTCGAAGTAAATCAGAGCAAAATTAAAAAAAAAACAAATATTTTTTAACATACAGGTTTCGGAGCGTGTGTGTTCACAGAAATAACGCTGAAGGCCAATATGTCATGATCATCTAAAATATTAAATCCATAATGTTGTAAAAACTAATAACAATAAAACTAATAATAATAAACTATAGTCCATACAAAAATGATGCGGACTGGCGACAAAACTCGAACTTTGAAATGTTATATATCCATAACGAAGGTTAGAATATGTGCGGGACATCCAATGGCTAAAGGGATGTCAAACACAAATGCCGAAAATTTTTTCAAATATTTTTTTTCGAAACCATCAAAAATGTAAAATTTATCATATATGACGAATTTCGATATATCGTTTGTGTAAAAAAAACCTAATATTAAGCTTACAATAAGCTATCGAAAATGACGAATTTAAAAATTGGAAGCATTCCAAGCCCGTATGCTGGAAGCAACAAACCTTTAAATTAAAAACTTTTCCAAAAAAGTAAGCCTTAAAAGTTTATTTTTTTAGAATTTCCAGGTTATTTGCTTAGAAAAACATATTTTCAAAGCTAAAATCCTACTACAAAATTGCCAAATATCGCAACTGAAAAACTGCTCTTTTTTAAGTGTTTTCTTAATTGCAAACATGTTTCCCCGTTTGTGAACAGCAAAACAAATTTCTAATAACTATGTCTTTCAACTTTTGCCACATTTTCTAATATTTTAAATCAAAATAAATTTTAAAAAATTTGAAACTAATCTTTTAAAGTTTATTATTCTTGTAAAACTTTTTAATTTAAAGCTTTGCTGCTGCCAGCATACGGGCTTTGAATCCTTCCAAATTTCAAATTCGTCAAAATTGAATTTGAAATTTGGAATCCCTTCCCCCGAAATGAAATCCTGGCTACGCCACTGCACAAACAATATATCAAAATTTGTCATATGTGATACATTTTACATTTTTGATGGTTTTGAAAAAAAGTTTTTAAAAAAATTTTCGGCATTCGTGTTTGGCCCCCCTTAGCCCTCGGGGAGTCAACCCCCAAAAAAAATTTTAGGTCAAAAGTAAGGAATAAAAATTGGGGGACATTTAATATATAACAATAATGATTAAGATCGTACACACGAGCAGGAAGCAAAACAAAATAAATAATTTGCACAGTGTATTAGCGTGGCAAAAATTCACAAAAAAACGCGAAAACCACGCACATTCAACGCATTATAAAAAAAATTTAAGCCAACCGATTTCGCTCAAACTTTTAGAAAAAACTTAGAAAAGTATGTTTTAACAGCATACCAAGCGGCGTTTCTTATCTCATAATAATAAAAAAGTTTTGTTTTTTTTTTGGGACCAGGTTTTTTCACCGCATCGGCTGTAGTGATGACGTCATCGAAAAACATTTTTTTCTAACCTTTTCAAAAGACAGCCAAGAGTCTAAGCTATGCTCCCATATATGTCCCGCACATATTCTAACCTCCGTTATGGATACATAACATTTCAAAGTTCGAGTTTTGTCGCCAGTCCGCATCATTTTTGTATAGACTATAGAACAGAACAATAACCAAAAATGATACCTGCTAGTCCCCCAGTGGCGGCAGATAATCCGAAAATTCCGTTTCGCGGAAGAAAAATATTTTCAGCACGCATACAGAGCTCATAACGCTCCTGCTGCGTCATACCGTCGTGAACAAGCACCTAAAACAAGGAGTGTAGCACACAACTCTCGGATGTTAGAAGAAAAAGATCATAGCTAAAAAATATTATTTTATAGCTAGCACACACCTACACTCCTATCGTTATTAATGTTGGACGGAGAGTCTCAACCATGGTTGTGAAATTTTTTCGCCCCTCTTGGCTTGTCTTAGCGTCTGCAATTCGCATAATCTACATAGGGAAGTTTTAGGTAATGCAACAACAACAACAAAACATCTACATTTTTTCTGAAACGGAACGGACCAACCATGGCTTTATTAAATTTAATGTATTTTACTATATACAAAATCTACACAAAAGATTGTTGCCTTTTTTATTATTATTGTTGCCTCTTTTTGCATAAATTTCTAAATGAGCATGATACGAACAGCCTAGTTTTTTCGGGTTAACGGAGTCGATCCGGGGTAAAAAAATTTGAAATCTGGACAGAAATAAAGGGGTTTAATGTACAAAGCAAAACAATTTAAAGTCCTCATTGTTTTTCATGGGGTAATAATAACTGAATATTTTGTGGCATAAAATCTAGCTTTTGTGACGGCCCAGCAAAGTAGAAGTGAAAATAACTAGATGCTGAAAAATTTAGATAGCCAGTTATTGAAAAATTTGGGCAAAACTGGAATTGGACCTATAACCTCCAAGGTCGACTCTAGCGTGCTATTTATTAGCAATACGTAACTGAACGAC
>JASAMX010015228.1:0-34274 GCA_030248175.1 Microlaimidae sp. YZB2_3
TGTAGCTCAGATATTGTTAGACGGCGGCGGAGAATGGAGACAGAATTCCGTTGGAAATATATGCGACTTAGACTTATTTTTAGCATTTCAAACGACAGCTTGTATAACACCATAAGAATAAACGTCAACACCCACCTGTATTTTATAATTCGACTGTGGCTTATTGTGGCGTAGAAACGACTCGAAAATTGACACCATCTTCCAAAAGTTGTAAATTCCAGGGTAAAACTCCCTCAATTCGAAAAGACGTTTTATTGATTTTGAAAAAATAAAATGCGAGCAAAGTGTATTATACAAATGGTAGGGAAAAATAAAGTGTTGCGGTTATCTTACGAAGGTCATACTTAGTTAACATATCAAAAAGATTTTTTGTTGCCGGAAAGTTCCAACATGAATACATCGACTGTAGAATGTTTTATTATGTTTTTTTCTTATTTCACTCATCTGTGATATTTTTTGTACAAAAATGTAACAAAAAACCATATAAATCTACGTTTAAGATATTAAGGAGTGCTATTTAGCTTTTTGAAATTAGAATTTAAAAAAATAGGCTTTTTAATTTCAATTTACTTTTCGGATATAATCAAATAAAAATTTATAAAACGTTTTTTTGATATGAAACACATTTTGTCAGTTCCGAAATACTCAAAAATTCATGGGTAAAGCTACCAAAGCGCAATTTGCCTATAATAATAAAAGGGTCTCAGAAAAAATGAAGATTAACTGGGAAGATGGTCAGAATGGAAACATGGGTCAGCTTAAGGGTAAGCTTACTATGGATTTAGATAAGGGTTTAGCTTGTCATTGTTCTCTGAAAATAAAACCATGAGTATTTTCTGAGCTTTTTATCTTTTTAACAGTTCATTAATGTTGGTTGTTTAATTTGCAACTTTTGGCTCAAATTTTTATTGGAGAGTCGTCATACTAATTCAAACAATGATGTTATGATGAAAACGATAAAAATTGGAAGGCGGCAAAAATTCTTTTATACATAATAGAAAGATATTTTTGATGCACCCAGAGGTGAACTTTTGTAATCTTGTACCCTGCCAGAAACAAGTCAATCTGTCGTAAAACTCGGATCACTTTAAATGTGACAAAAAAGATTTTATTTCGACATATTTTAGTTGAAAATATTTTATTTTGAAATGGACGAAATGCCTGTCAAAAACTCAATTTATCGGTGTTTATGTCACAACATATACTGGATAGATCTTTAAAACAAATTTAATGAATATATTGCTAATAAATAAGATATAGGTAAAATATCAGGAATTAAAATAATTTTAAATAAATTATAGGCACGCAAACATCTTCAATCAGGTGCGTGGAAGTGAAATCTAAAAAACGTGTAGTCTTGGAATCACCTGCAATCCCGAACCAGCTAGCCCTGCCACAATAACAAAACAGTGCAACATGCACCCTTGTCCTCCATAATGGAGGGGTAATTAAATTTTTATATTTTTCATCAAAATTAATTTTAAGATTTTAAAGCAATGATGCTGTTTTTTAAACAATATGATGAAAAATGTACAGCTGAACAAAATATTATTATGTCGCTGTGATTAAAATAAAGATTTTATATCCAATTTGCATATTATTTTGTTTTAATTTGAATGAAATCTCCAAATGACATAAACGTCAAAATGTACCAATCGTGATATGGAGTATCTAAGTTAAAAATATTCGTTTCTTTTTAAAATTCAAGGCACTACCAGTCGACGAAAAAGGGTTCAAAACAAATTTATTGACTTTCAAGAGTGAAGAATATGGCCAATCTCCTTTTAGGGTATATAATAGGATATAAGATTCGAAATTATTGCTATTCTGAACGAAATCAACTGTCCGTGAAATTAACAGCTTTAGTGAGATAAGCGATAGATTTATCAAAGGGAGAAACTCTAACTTCTGTGATGTTGAAGAAACAAAATGTTTCTTGTAAATTAGAATTCCTTTTGCTTTATAATTTAAGGGAAGGAGTGATATCAAAACAGGGTTTGTTTTCGGGTAATACCTGAAATATATACATAACACAGAATTTTGCCGATGATAGGATTGCGGATCTGGGTAAATTAATAAATGCAATTATGGCTTATCCTTTTAATAATCTATGCAAATTTATAATATTTCAGCCGGATTTTTATAAATTTTTCCAACAATTTAAAATTCAAAGGTTAATAAAATTTAATACAATATTATTTGGCATACTTTTTAATTATGCAGTAAATAGCATAAAACTAGGGCAAAATTCTGGTAAAGTTTAGAACTAAAAAGAATTAATATGAAGCTTCACTATATATTAGGACAAAAAATTTACAAATATTAAATTCACAAAATCTGTAAAAATATAATGACATATCAAAAATTATGCTATATTTGCATCTATCACGATAGTCAAAACCCTTCCATTTAAAAAGAAATCGTTCAGTGTTAAAGACCTTATAGAATCATTTTTAGCCAATTAGGGGTTGGGAAAAAAATGGAGATCTTTCATTCATTGTCATTGGAGATCCAATTTTTTCCCAAGCGCTAATTGGCTAAATGTGACTCTAACAGCTTCTCCCACAACCATTCCGCAAGCAAAACATATGGGACGTGATCACAAATACTATATGACATTTTTAGGGCCCCAAATCCTGACGTGATATTTTCGTGCAATTAATTAAAAAAACACAATGTCCCCCTAATTCTTATCATTTATTGTGAACATTTAAAAATGACTGTTTATATTTATATTTGAAGTTAAAAGCTATTTTAAAAATAAGTTTTTTTATCTCTTATATCTTTAAAAATTTATATATCCAAAGATTTTCAGGCAAATAAAAGCCTTGAACTAACCGTCTTGTTTCGCATGAAAATTTTTTTCCGTTTAGATAGGACGGTGGTCAGTTTGCTCCCATTCTTGCGGCGGGGGACTTCGGACGCGCAGGTGCGCTGCGAGCGGCGGATCTCCCGGGACCGTGCCCTTGGCAACACCCTCATTTTGCCGGACAAACAGTGCACTTCCCGAAGTTCGGGCAAACCGCGGAGACAGGGAGCCTTGCGGGATGGAGGATTGTCCGCCGTTCTGGAACGCCAGCAATTGGCAGCAATGCTCCACTAGCTGCGGTCCCGGGGAACAGCGAAGGTACGTTTTAAATGCAAATTCCAGCCTGGGTTTTGTGCTATATGCAAATTTTTGTGGAATTGGATTTAGTAAGTGAAGTTAAAATACGCTAATTTTTTATTGAATTGGATTAGGCAAGCATTTGAACGTGCTATATGCAAATTTTTGATCCAGGTGAGCGGCGAATGTACGTTTTAAATGCAAATTGGCACCTTGATTGTTTACTGCATGCAAACTTTTGTGGAACTGGAAGCGAAGTTACGTTTAGTATGAAAATCTTCGTTATCATCGTTTACTATATGCAAATGTTTGCATTTTTACAACCCACAATGTACCCCCTAAAATTTTTAGAATGTCATTTTTATTAGTTAACTACAATAAAGTCGTATTTATACTTATATAAAAGCTATTGACATACTGATGTCACAAATATCAATTTTAACTCGATTCACTTAAACGTTACCATTTTTACAATCCATAATATCCCCCTTAAGGTCTTTCCGGATAGTTTTCTTAAGTATGGAAAATCGCGATTTTTGCCATACGAGATCTCGCGAAATACACATATGTTTCCATAAAAAATTAATATGAGTGTTAAAAAGGCAGAAATACCACAATTATAAAGTTCACATTCATTATATTATTGGTAGTAATTGAAATAATTGATATTAAAAATCAAATTGCAACGAAATTTTTTAGAATCCTTAAAAATATTCACTACTCAGTATTTATTAAAAAAATACTTACAATAAAGAGGAACTGCTACCCTTCTTCACGTACGTAAAAACCAATGGAAATATTTTTGCATTGAAGTTACCGACATTTTCTTAGCTCCACACGCGATCAAAATGCTCTCCAGCGGTGGCAACCCCAGTGTGAACCTAGCGGTGGCAATGTCACCGGTGACATTCCCACCGGTGGCTGTGGCATTCCCACCGGTGGCATTGCCACTTCAGTCTGAACCGGGCTTAAGGGGTACATTATGGGCTGTAAAATGGTAATTAGTGGGTGAGTAAAGCCCCAAAATACAAACGATTTTGGCAAAAATCGTAAAATTAATTCCCTTTAACCCCCGTAGTACCTGACCCAAGTAGGTTACCCCTAAAAATTAATATTTTTGAGCTCAGGAAAATATGAAAAATCTGCATATAATTTTCAGCCTCAAGGATTAATATGATCAAAAGTTATAAATTTGACTGAAAAAAATGCCGCTAAATTTGGGAATTTTAGGAGTTAACCCCCCGAACTTTTTGAACAAAAAACTCTCGAAGTAGTAAAAAGCTTTAGGACCTTAACGTTAGGAGCTCAAACAAAATTTTTTTGTGAAAATTTTTTTCCAGTATTTCTCAAAAAAAAAAAACGGATAAAGTGGCTATTTTAATTTTAATATAATTTCTGCATTGAATAAAATAAGACAAAATTTATAAAAATAGAATCTTATTAACTGATTTTTACATTACAACCAGTAAGAATATTGTACATAAATATTATGTTTAGAAGCGTTGTATGTCAAATGAGAACTGCTGATGGTAAAAATCGACAGTATCCACGCTATCCAACACCTTGTGAATCTAAAAAGAAACCGCCTTCAATACAAACCTGCACACTTGGTACTTTAAATAATAATATTATTATAAACACCTTGTGCGAGAAAACTTATAATAAACATAAGATGATATAACTATTTTTTAAACAAATTTTATTAACAAAAATTAAATCAATTATGATCGAATAAATATTTACTAGGTTAATGATTTATGCTTTAATATTAAAGCCATTAAAGCTTTAAAACTATAACGACAGCTAATAGCCTTTTATATATGCTAAACACATGGAATTGTCATTACGCATAAAGGCTGGTTCATACTTATTTAAAAACGTCATTTGGACAAAGTCAAAGGACAATTCAGAAAAGCAAAAAGTAGGTTCATTAGGACTTTTTTTTGGACAAAGTATGAATGCTACTTAGAATTTGTCTTTTGGACGAAGTACAAAACAAAAATCGAAGGGAAAAGTCAAAGGACAAAAAGTATGAACACGTTGTCATTTGGAGATTGCTTTGAACTTTGTCAAAGGACAAAATCAGAGGGATTAAATAGCTGTTTTTGTCAAAGGACGTTTTTTCATAAGTATGAACAGCCTTAAACGTATGTAAAAATGTTTTTGGACTTTGCAAAGGACATTTTTATTACATAAGTATGAACAGTTTTAAATATGCATTTTTCCTTAATATATTATATAGTATTATATATTTTTGATAATACAAGCTAATAATCGATTATTGAGTAATTTTTTTTGTTTATATTTATTAGTTTTTTATTAATTTAGTTAAAATTCGCAACCAAACATAATTTATTTGGATTGTCGTAAGACTAATGAAAACTTTTATAAAATTATATTATAAACTTGCTTTAAACAAGGTGCTAGCAATATACCTATAATGCTAACCGGCTTCTAATAGACAGGAAGGTATATTATTATTGTTTCTCAAAAATTTAAACCGCTTTCACTGACCAAAAAGCTTTCTTGTAGTTGACTGATTTAAAATAGTTGCAATATGCTTTTCAATTTTGTTATAATTATGTTTACTACATAATTTGTAATTTTTTGGAATTGATTCTGTGCTAATTTTTTGTTATAAACTTGTTTTTTTTATGTTTTTTCATATTCATCCAGTAAGCCTATGATATATCTTAAAATAATTCCTTTCAGCGTGAACAACTTAAATATTAATAAAAAATTTCAGATCTTAGCAGCTTTTAACACATTTAAAAATCTCAAACTAAAATTGAAAATAAAATGTGGTTAATCGTATGAAAAACTTTTAACGCGATATAAACTATATTTGCTATTTTACTTTGCAATTTTTACAAAAATGTGCTGTCACCTTTTATTTTATAGAACTTTTAAGCTTTATTAGTTAAACCAACCTGTAGGCTCGATGTATTTTCCATTTTTCGTCCAAAATATCTTGCTTTTATTGAAATTTGTCACTGGACATTTGACCTTGATGGAAGTGCCCTCGAAAAACATAGCACGACCGCCTATTCGAAGAGTTAAACGCCGATGATTTTCTCCCTGAGCAAAGTTTTTTAGTGTACTCTGTATCACTGGGCCTTTTCCATTAGTCGTATCAGTAGGATTCATAGTTGAACAGGGTCCTAAATATTTTTTTAAAACACTGATTATTAGGTGTAATCTACTTTATTAATTACTCCAACCAAAAGTTAGTGAAAATTCTGAAGGACCGACTATTATAGAAAAATTTTAAAATGTTGGAATATTGCGAAAAAATGCATAGTTAAAGCTGGTTCATACTTATGTAAAAACGTCCTTTGGACAAAGTCCAAAAAACATTTTTACATACGTTTAAGGCTGGTTCATACTTATGACAAAACGTCCTTTGGACAAAAACAGCGTAAAAACGTCTTTTGGATTTTGTCCTTTGGACAAAGTTCAAAGGACAAAATCCAAAGGACAACGTGTTCATACTTTTTGTCCTTTGGACTTTTCCCTTTGGATTTTGTCCTTTGGACTTTGTCCAAAGCACAAATTCTAAGTAGCATTCATACTTTGTCCAAAAAAAAGTCCGAAGGATGTTTTGGCTTTTCTAAAATTGTCCTTTGGACTTTGTCCAAAGGACGTTTTTAAATAAGTATGAACCAGCCTTTAGGCGTAATGACAATTCCAGTGCTTAGCATATATAAAAGGCTATTAGCTGTCGTTATAGTTTTAAAGCTTTAATGGCTTTAATATTAAAGCATAAATCATTAACCTAGTAAATATTTATTCGATCATAATTGATTTAATTTTTGTTAATAAAATTGTTAAAAAATGTTATATCATCTTATGTTTATTATAAGTTTCTGCACAAGGTGTTTATAATAATATTATTATTTAAAGTACCAAGTGTGCAGGTTTGTATTGAAGGCGGTTTCTTTTTAGATTCACAAGGTGTTGGATAGCTGTGATACTGTCGATTTTTACCATCAGCAGTTCTCATTTGACATACAACGCTTCTAAACATAATATTTATGTGCAATATTCTTACTGGTTGTAAAGTAAAAATCAGTTAATAAGATTCTATTTTTATAAATTTTGTCTTATTTTATTCAATGCAGAAATTATATTAAAATTAAAATAGCCTACTTTCTCCGTTTTTTTTTTGGAGATACTGGAAAAATTTTCACAAAAAAATTTTGTTTGAGCTCCTAACGTTAAGGTTCTAAAGCTTTTTACTACTTCGAGAATTTTTTGTTCAAAAAGTTCGGGGGCTAAAATTCCCAAATTTAGCGGCATTTTTTTTCAGTCAAATTTATAACTTTTGATCATATTAATCCTTGAGGCTGAAAATTATATGCAGATTTTCCATATTTTCCTGAGCTCAAAAATATTAATTTTTAGGGGTAACCTACTTGGGTCAGGTACTACGGGGGTTAAAGGGAATTAATTTTACGATTTTTGCCAAAATCGTTTGTATTTCGGGGCCTTACTCACCCACTAATTACAATTTTAGAGCCCATAATGTACCCCTTAAGCCCGGTTTACACTGAAGTGGCAATGCCACCGGTGGGAATGCCACAGCCACCGGTGGGAATGCCACCGGTGACGTTGCCACCGCTAGGTTCACACTGGGGTGGCATTGCCACCGCTGGAGAGCATTTTGTTCGCGTGTGGAGCTAAAAAAATGTCGGTAACTTCAATGCAAAAATATTTCCATTGGTTTTTACGTACGTGAAGAAGGGTAGCAGTTCCTCTTTATTGTAAGTATTTTTTTAATAAATACTGAGTAGTGAATATTTTTAAGGATTCTAAAAAATTTCGTTGCAATTTGATTTTTAATATCAATTATTTCAATTACTACCAATAATATAATGAATGTGCACTTTATAATTGTGGTATTTCTGTCTTTTTAACACCCATATTAATTTTTTATGGAAACATATGTGTATTTTGCGAGATTTCGTATGGCAAAAATCGCGATTTTTCATACTTAAGAAAACTATCCGGAAAGACCTTAAGGGGGATATTATGGGTTGTAAAAATGGTAACGTTTAAGTGAATCGAGTTAAAATTGATATTTGTGACATCAGTGTGTCAATAGCTTTTATATAAGTATAAATACGACTTTATTGTAGTTAACTAATGAAAATGACATTCTAAAAATTTTAGGGGGTACATTGTGGGTTGTAAAATTGCAAACATTTGCATATAGTAAACGATGATAACGAAGATTTTCATACTAAACGTAACTTCGCTTCCAGTTCCACAAAAGTTTGCATGCAGTAAACAATCAAGGTGCCAATTTGCATTTAAAACGTACATTCGCTGCTCACCTGGATCAAAAATTTGCATATAGCACGTTCAAATGCTTGCCTAATCCAATTCAATAAAAAATTAGCGTATTTTAACTTCACTTACTAAATCCAATTCCACAAAAATTTGCATATAGCACAAAACCCAGGCTGGAATTTGCATTTAAAACGTACCTTCGCTGTTCCCCGGGACCGCAGCTAGTGGAGCATTGCTGCCAATTGCTGGCGTTCCAGAACGGCGGACAATCCTCCATCCCGCAAGGCTCCCTGTCTCGCGGTTTGCCCGAACTTCGGGAAGTGCACTGTTTGTCCGGCAAAATGAGGGTGTTGCCAAGGGCACGGTCCCGGGAGATCCGCCGCTCGCAGCGCACCTGGCGCGTCCGAAGTCCCCCGCCGCAAGAATGGGAGCAAACTGACCACCGTCCTATCTAAACGGAAAAAATTTTCAGCGAAAACAGAACGGTTAGTTTAAGGCTTTTATTTGCCTGAAAATCTTTGGATATATAAATTTTAAAGATATAAGAGATAAAAAAACTTATTTTTAAAATAGCTTTTAACTTCGAATATAAATATAAACAGTCATTTTTAAATGTTCACAAATAAATGATAAGAATTAGTGTTTTGTTTTGTTTGGACATTGTGTTTTTTTAATTAATTGCACGAAAATATCACGTCAGGATTTTAGGGCCCTAAAAATGTCATATAGTATTTGTGATCACGTCAAATATGTTTTGCTCTGTGGGAATGGTTGTGGGAGGAGCTGTTAGAGTCACATTTAGCCAATTAGCGCTTGGGAAAAAATTGGATCTCCAATGACAATGAATGAAAGATCTCCATTTTTTCCCAACCCCTAATTGGCTAAAAATGATTCTATAAGGTCTTTAACACTGAACGATTTCTTTTTAAATGGAAGGGTTTTGACTATCGTGATAGATGCAAATATCGCATAATTTTTGAAATGTCATTATATTTTTTACAGATTTTGTGAATTTAATATTTGTAAATTTTTTGTCCTAATATATAGTGAAGCTTCATATTAATTCTTTTTAGTTCTAAGCTTTACCAGAATTTTGCCCTAGTTTTATGCTATTTACTGCATAATTAAAAAGTATGCCAAATAATATTGTATTAAATTTTATTAACCTTTGAATTTTAAATTGTTGGAAAAATTTATAAAAATCCGGCTGAAATATTATAAATTTGCATAGATTATTAAAAGGATAAGCCATAATTGCATTTATTAATTTACCCAGATCCGCAATCCTATCATTGGCAAGATTCTGTGTTATGTATGATATTATCGGGTATTACCCGAAAATAATGTTTTAATATCACTCCTTCCCTTAAATTATAAAGCAAAGGAGTTCTAATTTACAAGAAACATTTTGTTTCGTTCAACATCACAGAAGCAAGAGTTTCTCCCTTTGATAAATCTATCGCTTATCTCACTAAAGCTGTTAATTTCACGGACAGTTGATTTCGTTCAGACGACAATAATTCAATCTTTATCCTATTATATACCCTAAAAGGAGATTAGCCATATTCTTCACTCTTGAAAGTCAATAAATTTGTTTTTGAAACCCTTTTCGTCGACTGGTAGTGCCTTGAATTTTAAAAAGAAACGAATATTTTTAACTTAGATACTCATATCACGATAGATACATTTTGACGTTTATGTCATTGGAGATTTCATTCAGAATTAAAACAAAATAATATGCAAATTTAATATAAAAACTTTATTTTAATCACAGCGACATAATAATATTTGTTCAGCTGTACATTTTTCATCATATTGTTTAAAAAACAGCATCATTGCTTTAAAATCTTAAAAGTAATTTTGATGAAAAATATAAAAATTTAATTACCCTCCATTCTGGGGGACAAGGGTGCATGTTGCACTGTTTTGTTATTGTGGCAGGGCGCTGGTTCGGATTGCAGTGATTCCAAGTTACACGTTTTTCAGATTTCACTTCCACGCACCTGATTGAAGATGTTTGCGTGCCTATAATTTATTTAAAATTATTTAATTCCTGATATTTTACCTATATCTATTTATTAGCAATATATTCATTAAATTTGTTTTAAAGATCTGTCCGGTATATGTTGTGACATAAACACCAATAAATTGAGTTTTGGACAGGCATTTCATCCATTTCAAAATAAAATATTTTCAACTAAAATATGTCGAAATAAAATCTTTTGTCACATTTAAAGTGATCAAAGTTTTACGACAGATTGAATTGTTTTGGCAGGGTACAAGATTACAAAAGTCACCTCTGGGTGCATAAAATATCTTTCTATTATGTATAGAAATTTTTGCCGCTAGAATATTTATGGGTTTCATCATAACGTGAGTGTTTGAATTAGTAAACAATCTCAATAAAAATTTAACCAAAAGTTGCAAATTAAACAACCAACATTAATGAACTGTTAAAAAGATAAAAAGCTCCGAAAATACTAATGGTTTTATTTTGAGACAATGACAAGCTAAACCCTTATCTAAATCCATTAAGCTTACCCTAAGCTGACCCATATTTCATTCTGACCATCTTCCAGCTAATCTTCATTTATTCTGAGACCTTTTATTATTATAGGCAAATTACGCTTGGGTAGCTTTCATGAATTTTTGATATTTTGGAACTGACAAAATGTGTTTTATATCAAAAAAACGTTTTATAAATTTTTATTTGATTATATCAAAAAGTAAATTGAAATTAAAAAGCCTATTTTTTTAAAGTCTAATTCCAAAGAGCTAAAAGCACTCCTTAATATCTTAAACGTAGATTTATATGGTTTGTTTACATTTTTGTCAAAAAATATCACAATCATGAAATAAGAAAACATAATAAAACATTCTCAGTCGATGTATTCATGTTGGAACTCCGGCAACAAAAATGTTTTTAATATATTAACTAAGTATGACCTTCGTAAGATAACCGCAACACTTTATTTTTCCCTACCATTTGTATAATACACTTGCTCGCATTTTATTTTTTCAAAATCAATAAAAAGTATTTTCGTTGAGGGAGTTACCCTGGATTTACAACTTTTGGAAGATGGTGTCAATAGAGTCGTTACTACGCCACAATAAGCCACAGTCGATATAAAATACAGGTGGCTGTGACGTATTCTATGGTGTTATACAAGCTGTCGTTTGAAATCTAAAATAAGTCTAAGTCGCATATATTTCCAACGAATTGTGGCTCATTCTGCCGCAGTAACGATATCTAAGCTACATACCTCCCAAGCAGGAAGAACTGCAGGGGCCGTAGTCCCCGTACTCCCATCGGTATTCCGTGGCCAGGATGCCCGGGCCGGGGTTCGACTTGGGTTTCGACGGACACATCCGCTGCACTTCGCACGGTTTGTACTCCGGCGGTTTGGTTTGTCCTCAAACAACCATGACCATTATACTTATTTATTTATTTTTGCAAAATGCAGAAGTACATCTATAGTAATTAAAAAGTTATCATTATCTTTTTATTAATTCGGAAACTTTATAAAACGAAATGCTTACATCAAAACAGTAGATAACAAAAAATGGGCGAACGATAGCCAATTTTAAGACGATTGTGAACGCACTTTTACCAACAAATGATAAAAGTCAAGAGTTAGGAACAAACTTTTTAGATATTTACGTGTCAGATTCAACGATTATTGTTAAAAATTTAAAAATTTTTTCCCGCGCTTGCTTTTTTGCTGGTTGTGTTGCATGTATTGTTTTCACGTCTATTATTTTATTTGTAGATTCGTTCACTTTAGTTTTGAGTTCATAATCATAAGAAGCACAGCTACCATTTTAATTCCGATATCATAACCGCTAGGGTTGATTGCGAGCGTACAAATTTTTCGTCACCTATATCAGTTTGCAGAGGATTTCTAACACGAAAAGTTAAACATAAAAAATAATGCTTAAAGTCACACTCATTAACTTAAAAAAGAATATATCAATCCACAATCTTTACAAAGTCAAAAATTTGCCTTTTTGAAACCGGGAACTGTACTAACGACAACCGTGTCGCACAAAAAATATTTAGATGGTTTTGTAACAACGATGGATATCAATTGCATAATTGTTTAGCATAGAAATAATTTCATTTTGTGAGACCGTGATTTCATTTGCATATTTCGTTAAAAAGTGTTTAAATTAAACGGTTAACTGCGTTCAGTTCTCCTTTACAAAATTCTCTGGCTTTAGTAACGAATTATGCACTTTATTATTACCGAGGAATTTTCACTAATTCTTTTGAATTTTTTATTCTTCAATACATATTATTATAACTATATATTCGTCACAAGAGCAAACAGACTGAAAGATAGACATACAGACAGAAAAATAGACAGAAAGACCAACATTATTATTACTCACCTTCGCATTCGTAGTCCGGCAAGTTCATTGCGGTGCCCGTGATTGGCTGGAAGGCTGTGCACTGGACGGGCCGTGAGCGTACCCCGGGCCCGCAAGTGGAGCTGCAGTCGCTGTACTGGCCGGGGAGCCAGCGTGGCGCCGCCGAAAATCCGCCCGGACCGCCAATGGCGCCCAACTGTTGACTCTTCCCACTCCCGTCGTACTGGGTAAACGGGGCAGCGGCGACGTACCTATATTGTGCACAGTAATAGTCGACGCAACGCCCCCGGACCCAACCGAACAGCTGCAGTAAGAGAAGCGGCGGAATCATGGCGTTTAGGCATTTATATTTATTTAGTTTTAGATATTTCGGAGTCCTGCGGATGGTTCGGATTATGCCGGGTTAAAAGTTGAAAACATAGTTTTGACTATATTATCTTATATCGTCGCCAATAATCAAGCAAACAATTCAATAATATTTCTTCGCCCTAAGGACTTTTTCTAACTTCAGCCCTTGAGGATTAGTTAATTGCATTTTTAAAATTCTTTAATTTTAGAGTTTTTTCAAAAATATTTGCAATGAGTAGTGCAAGTTTATGTTCATAACATTCCTTCGTAATATGTTAAAAAAGCAGATTTAAAAGCATACAAACTACCCTTTTAATATAAAAGACGAGGTGAAATTTTAAAAAAATGTTGATACCTTGCTGCCAAGAAGTTTAAATATCATATTTAAATAAGAAGGGTTTTTTATTTTAGGAAGGAATAGCGCGTTCTGTAAGATAATAGAAATTTGGTTCGTAAAAGTGCTTATTGAACTAAGATTCGATAATCTTTTAATATTGTGCTTTAATGAATACTGCAAAATAAATAAAAAAACCTTTTTGTTAACAATAGAATAATTTATTGAAAATAAAATTAGTTTGACATGACATCAAAAATTTTATTATGGTGATATAGATTGGAAGAATCTGGTAGCTTTCTTTGTTTACCAGCACATTTTTAACTAAATTCTAAATTAAGTTCCAAAAATAGAATTTTAACATTTTTCTGAAGAAAAAGCAATTTCTTCAGCGGGTAATTACTTGAATAAGTCGACTGCCAGTACAATTATCTTCAATGAGCTCTTTCAACTCACAATAGATAGAGTTTAGAGGTTAAAAAGCTGTCAAGCTTCAAAAGTAAAAGGAATCGCTATCAGGATTAGAAGAAAGTTTTTGACTTAATTTTTTTTAATTACTACGGAAAATTTTAACACAAAAAAGTTTTTGTGATAACAAATATTGTAAAAAATAACCTTCGTGATCAAAATATTGCTCACGTGTTAAAACTGCACTTTGATTGTCACAAGTAACAAAGTTTTGAAATAACATTGTTAAAGTGCTGAAAGGCAGGTAGCCTCGTTAAAATTTAATTGACAGCTAAGGAAATAACAAAAGAAAAGTTTTTTGCAACGTACTTGTAAAGGTTAATAATTGAATTTTCAAATATACCTGTATCTTTCGTAGTCGGCCACTAAAAACAAAAGCATAAATTATTATTATGTTCGTTAAAACATATTAAAAAATGTTTAATTATTTTTTTCAAAACAACCTATAAAAATCACTGTTTTAAAATAAATAATGTAATCTTTTTTTTATAAATTTATGATTAACTATCCTCAACCCAACGTTGGTAAAATTTCATACCGCGATATGAGTAATTTTACGAATTTATTTTTGCAGTTGAAAAGAGGTAATGTATTACCAACACATAAAAAAATCTATTACCAATTGTACAGTAATTTGTTTAAAAATTAGAAATTATTATAAGAAATTTATATTATTTATTATAATAATTATTATTTTATTTTACGAGATTATAAAAATTACACAAATTAATCTATTTACTACCAATGGAATAACTAATTTAAATAGAATTTTTTCTATTAGATTTAAGCATGCTTTTTTAGCTTCTTACATGCGAATAACTAGAACCCGTCAGAAAATAATTTTAAGCCGTGAAAGTTGGAACTTAAAACCCCATATAGAAATTTGAGTTAGACATAGCCATAGATTTGAATGATTTCATCAAATATAACAGTTTGAAGTTCTTTTTGCACGACTAAATGATAACAAAATGACCACGCGTTCCCCGCGTGCACACAGTTACTTGTGACTGCGGTATGAACCTTTTATCATTTGTCACTTGTCACTCTTGAGTTAACCAGGCTTAACCTCCCAATTTTCAGTTCCACGTTTCTAAAATTGATTGTATTTGGTATTGTTCTTACGTTGTGTTTCTTCCGCGTCTTCGCAGGAGATCCCGGTTTGACACACCTGTTTGGAGACAGGTTTCGTTTTGGGGTCGCACGCCCGCATGTCCATATGTTGATAGCGTTCCTGGCGACACCCCACTCGTCGTGTCTATAATTAGAATGTCTAGAATCTAGAATCTAAAATGTCTGGAATTTTTTTGTTTGATCACTTTTAAGCTTATTAACCAGCAATGTATCAAAAATTAAAAGCGCTATTCACGCGTTTTTATTTTGCAGAGGTTTTGTTTGATGTTTGGTTAAGGCCGTTAAAGGTGCGGTACGGGGTCAAAATTTTTCTCTTCGATTTCAATAATTTTTTGTGAAAACCTTACCCTTGCCCCCAATAGCCTTCAAAAATGTTTTCAACAAAATATCTCCAGTGGTTCAAGAGTAATGACCCCCCAAAAATGGCGTTTTTCGACAATTCTGTACGTGACAAATTGCTCAATGGGTATTACGATTTACATTACAAAATATGCACTCAAAAAAGCGGCTACTTTTTACTTTAATTTGATACCTTGATCGTTAAGATTGG
Organism: Microlaimidae sp. YZB2_3; assembly: GCA_030248175.1. Taxonomy (NCBI): domain Eukaryota; kingdom Metazoa; phylum Nematoda; class Chromadorea; order Desmodorida; family Microlaimidae; species Microlaimidae sp. YZB2_3. Next base: position 15,601 of record JASAMX010015228.1, read on the forward strand.
TGCAGTATTTGTAGAAATATTATGTTTCTCGTACAAAAAAACTCGATTTTTTCGCTAAAAACACGAAGTGAAAGAAAGAAAGTTTGGGCAAACTTTAAATCAGTGCCGTCGTTTCGTGTTTTTAACGAAAAAAATTGTTTTTTTTGTACAAAAAACACAATATCTCGACAAATATTGTTTCAATCTTAACGATCAGGGTATCAAATGAAAGTAGAAAATAGCCGCTTTCTTTTAGTTTATAATTTTTAACGTAAATCTTAATATCCATTGAGTAATCTGTCACGTACAGAATCATCGAAAAACGCCATAATTTTTGGGGGTCATAATTACTGAACCACTGAAGATATTTTGTTGAAAAAATTTTGTGGGCTTTTGGGGACAGGGTTTTCACCAAAAATTGTAACAATCGAAGATAAAAAGTTTGACTCCGCACAGCACTTTTAAGCAAAACATAAAACGCTATCAGTATGTTAAATCATAGTGTGGTTGTGACTCCAAGATATTTTAACTTAACCCTACATCATTATTGGTGCACATTAGGCAGATTGTGTCGCAAAAATTTCCCCACATGATTACACGCACGATTTGATCTATCACATATATTTCTTACGGAAATATCTCTTATTAATGTTTCACCTAATGTAAAACAAGTGGACTAAAAGTAATTCACACCTGTACGCCTTTACCGCAGGTTTCCGAACAGTCCGTCCACACACCCGCTTCCCATTCAGGACACCGGTTCAAGGAACACTCCCGCATTTCTTTCTAAAATGACGTTTTTGTGTTTTTTTTTATTTTGTTTTTTTCCCGAAGAACTGGGAAAACTCATTAATAATATAGTTGAAATTAGTTTAAATACAAAGCGGCTATTTTATTTTGTCATTATCAAAAAAAAGAATTTTTTATGGAAATTTTTGTAAAAGTTAAAAGCACATGCAGATAACAAGCTATTTGTATTATATTTTTTTTATTTATTTTTGACTGTTATTTAATTGGAACCTGGTAGCGAATTAAAAAAGAGACAGAATGGTAGTTGAACTGTCGCTTGGCGACAATTTGACAAATTTTTTTGTTATGTATCAGTGTAATTATATGTAAAAATCAATCAGGCATCCCATTAAAAACAAGTTTTACAGCTTAAAACTGAGAACTAACGTGGAAAAGTTTTTGAAATGTAAAAACCAAATTTATTTAATTGCAATCAAAAATTAAACTAGAACCCAGTTTTAAAATCTTATACTTATTTGAAAAATTTTGATTGCCCAAGCATTTTAGCGTTTTCTTAAGCCTTTTGTTTGTGTATATGTTTCAATCTTCTTCGATTTTGAAATTGTAATTACTTTGGAGCATAAATAAACGCGGAAGAGAGACCTTGGGGAACCGGTGAAATATGGAAATAGAACTTAAACTAAATCAATATTTTTTGAAAAGTTTTAGAAATATATATATATATAAACCAAATAGATATTGTACAGGTTTTTTATTTCGAAAGCAATATTTCTCGTCCACTTTTCTCTGTTCCAGAATTCCGTGGACATTGGTGTGTTTCTCTGCACAGTAAACTTGGCGCATTTGGCTTCCCCCGCCGCAGGTCACATTGCACGCATCGTATTGCGACACCACCCACCTAAATAAAATAAACATTAAATTAAGTTATTGGGTACATTGTATGTAATAAATATGGGGAAATACAAAAAATGCATTACGCAGTAACCCCAAAGCGGTTACACCGCTCAAAACTAAAAAAAAACTGGTGTTATAAATTGATTGGCATAAAACGTGTGTTATAACTGCTAGCTTTATTTGAAATTTAAATTGACCGCATGATAAAAATTGAGTTGCAAGCCAAAATAAAAAAAGGAGTTTTTTGGTTTTTTAAGAGTGTGCAGCATTGTTTGTTTTGTTTTTTTTTTTCTTAACTTTTTTTTGAGAAATGTCAATTTGTTTCGATTATCTGTTTTTTTATATTTTTATAAAAATTTTTTTGGACAGATTAGCAAAACAAATTGAGATCACATAAAAACTGAAAATTTCAAAAAGTAGCTAAAAAAATAAATAAAATAACATCAAAAAGAACAAACTACAGTTATAGTGGTTTTATGACAAATATAAATTTTTTTAGAAGAACAGAAATAAAATAAACGACGATAGTTCAAGCAGAAATCACAGATAATGAGAACACTACAAGGTGATATTTATCATTAACATTAACATTCAACTAAGATTAGTTTGTAGTAGTTTGTAGTTTCAACTAAGATTTTCAACAAAAAAAATGCAGTTCGAAAACGAATAATTATTTTAGATGTGCAGAGACACTAAAACTGCGAGCGAAACTTACAATTTTAAAACTGTCTTGGAGACAACAAATGAGCAAATGAAACCCAAACTCCAATATGGTCGTGAATGTAAACTATAGATGTGTTAAAAATTATCAATATATATTTTTATTGTATTTTGTTTCGAATTACATTATATGCTTTATCCCATTTTTAATCATCAATTGAAATTAAATTACATAACATTTTTTTAAAAATTGATAATTTAATAAACCAATATTAGTTTTATCCTGAACCCCAACATTTTTTAAAATTTATATAGTATATATCCTATATAGTTCAGATTAGTTTACATTAAAACATGCTTGTATTCATGCAAACCATGCATGCAACAAAAACAATCAATATCAATATCGTTATAATTTTCGCAAAAGGCACATGCGTTTGGAACTGACGGCATTTTGTAATAATTTTTTTAAACAAATTGAATAATAATTTAATTTTTTTTTCTAAGTAAAAAAAAATATCATTATTACTTGGAATGAAATTAAAATTATTTAAAAATTTTAATTTGATTTTAATATTTTAAAATTCCTATTTAGACGACATTTACAAAAATATGTGTAAAACATTTATTTAATCTTTAGATAAGTTAATCAAAAAATGTCGTAACACAAGTAATTTTATGCATATACAGTATGTTACACTTTTTTGAGTTAAACTATTTTTTTATAAATTAATTGCGATGTATTTGATTAAAAAAAACGAAAATTAGTTTGTTAGTAATCTATCTTGAAAAATCTGTATTTAAAAAAATACAGCTCCTTTTTTATTGTATTTTTTGGAATTATTAAAATTTTATATGCAAAACGCACAAAAATATAATTGAAACGGAAAAAAATTAAAATAAAAAAAATCAAAAAATCATTATAGATCATTTAAAAAAGTATTGTTACATGCTTTGATAGCCCAGCCAAAATTTGAAGCCACAATAATTTAAACTGAGATAAAATTTTTAATAGTTATTTGTATTTATCACAAAATGCCGACAAACAACTACCAGAGTACTTCTAGGATACTAGATCACGGCCAAGATTTCGTACCTGCAGCTAAAAACATTTCTATAATTTGTTTAAATACATACCATTCATAAATATTACTGTTATTCAGAAATCGAATTTACATATAATTCTTAATTATCAAAACTTTACCCCAAGTTTTCCAAGCCAGTTTTGACATTTGTATCTTAAAAAACGTCTATTATTTACTGATATTGCAGTTAAATTTTTGATTCAATTTTTATTTGTTGCCGAGTGAATCAATATTTTTAATTTAATCCTGTTCTGAATAACGTAAGTTTCTACATACATGAAAGGAACATGTAACATTAAAATTTATAGTAAAATACACAAATAATTATAAGAGCTATGAATTTAAAATAAATTTCAAGAGCTATATATTTTTTAGCTGTGTATTTTATTATAAAATAAACTAAGAGGTTTTTCCGTAAAAAACAACGAGTTTTACAAATAGTTTAAAGAACAATTAATGTTAGAAACAGTGTGCAATCCAGAATATTTAAAATCAGTTTAGATGTTTTTAAACAATGATAAAACCCGTAATAATAATAATATAGAATCAAATCAACAAATAATTTAACGTTTTTATGAGCACTTTATTTTTAACAGTCATTCAAATAAAGGACAGAATCACCTACAGAAATTACATAGAAAATTTTTCAATTGATTTCACTTTTTTACTACAGTAGGCATAACTTTTTACAATTCTTCTTTAAATTTATTGATGGAATTGTATACAATTGGACTGGATGAAACATGTAGAACAATAAAATGCAGTAACAATACTGGAAGACACATACAAAACAGTGTTTGGTGAACGGATATTTTTACGAGTTTTGAGCCGTACTATAAGCATTGTGATAAACAGTGTGTTTTATTATACCAAAATCAGTCAATATTTTAAAAATTAAATATTAAACTCAAAACACTAATCAAATTAATAACGGAATCGTTTTTTCTTTGTGATTTTGCTAATTTAATTTTTTAAAACTAGAAATCGTAGTGTTGAGATAAATTTTGTGTTTCAGTACAACGACTGAATTTTATAAAAATAATGACTCATTTTGAAATTAACGTAAGTATATTGGGAAGTGAATTAATCGGCCATAATTCTATAATAAAGTGATCGTGGCATGCAGTTTAACTATACATTTAACCGTATATGCTAACATGGGCAGTTTGGAGTGTTTTTAAATGCATCTGTTAAAACCCATACATCAAACGTGGACGATAAGACTTTTATTAAAGAAAAAGTTGGGTTAAGTTTTGTTCAATGTAAAATTAAAGTTTTAAAAAAATGATATAAGGTAAAAATTTTATCCAAAATTTAATATTTTTTAAAACTTAATGATCTTAACAAAAATTTCTCTGTTGATAAATGTTTGAAAAAAGAAGAACTTTGAAAAAAAAAGGAAATTTGAAATGACATTGTAGTCAGTGCACGTTTACAGATGTTTTATATTTTTGGTAAGATCGCAATTTGTTGGGCAACAATACTTTTTTTATTAAAGGTTACTGTCAGTTGCAAACGAGCAAACAACAAACCAATCTGGGATACTTCCTTTCATTACCCGCAAATGAACAAACTTATCACCCGTTTATGAAAATTTATTGAAAGATTTTCTTGTCATTTTTCTCTTAGAACGCAAAATAAAAACATTTATTTATTAAGTATGGTGGCAGTTTTTGCACCTAAACTTTATATTTATTGATTCAATATCGAAAATTTTTGATCAAGGACATAACGGTTATAATATTTTTAAATCAATATTTCCGGTTTGTGCAAGATAAACATTGTGTTTGTGATTGGTTAAATTAAATTAAAATTTTTGAAGTAATAGCATATTTTGAAGTCAAAATGTGAATTTTAATAAATCAGGAATTTTTTTGAAACCAATAAGTATATAAAGATAAACCGCATAATAGCTTAAAATTTTACATAATAAGTGTTTTTTTGTAAAAAAATTTAGCATAGCAATCTTAATTGTTTAATAAGAAAATTAAATCATCCACGTTTGACGTTTATATAACCACCGCTCGTGCTCATACTACTACATATAAGATTGACTAGACAACATTTGGTTTGCTATTCAGGCATTTAAAAATTGATATTAAAAATTTTTATACGCGTTTTAGGACATAGCAATTCTTTGTATTTTTTTTACTTGGCAAACATACGTTTAAAACTTTTTAAAAACTTTGAAAATATCACTTAAAGTAATAAATTTTACTAAAAATTTTTATTTTATAATCTCTAAAATGTTTTTTTAAATTAAATATAAATAAAAAAATAAAACGACTGAATTTCAATCAGCTAAATTCGGCTAGTCTAAAATTAAATTATTATTACAAGATATAAGTACTTCGCCATAAACGTTTATTTGTCAATTTATTCTTTCTTGTAAATTAATTGTTTGTTTTAAAAAAACTATTCGTTAAAACTTTAATTTTAGATTTAAAAAAATGCTATTTGATTTTGTCAATACGATTTTTAAAACCTTACTTTATGTTGAAAATATTATTAGTAGTAATATCTCAACCCTGCACAAAAAATTGTGCACTTGCGAAACAATTTGAGTACTACTTTTATCTGCAAAAAAGGGTCTGTTATACAAGTTCAATGTCTAAATATGAGTGAGTAATATATTACAAAAATATATTTTATTACATCCTAGCTTAGTATAAACAGACCTTTCTCCGTTAGTCAGATATAATCTCGAAATTGCCCATATTTTTTGTGAAAAATTCAGTCATTTTGGTATATGTATAAGCATGAGTACGAGGGGTGATACACAGGGGCGACATTTCGTTGCCTACAAGCTGCGGACGGATTACAACCAAGTGACTTACTCGGGAGCTTGGGCTTTTTCTGCACTTTTCCTGGAGAAGGAAAGGCCAGGAAGGTCAAATATTAGACAACAAACAAGCAACCTTACATGAGGCATTTTGGATAGCACGAAAAACTAGTAAATACAGCTATTTGAAGATTATAAGAAAGAATATTATGTTCAGAGAAACACTTATCGTAATCTAATTCATTACTGCTTCACCAATTATATTTTGTCCGAAATAAAATGTGTACGAATAACGGAATTAACCACCGTTTTTTTTTCAATAAAAATTTAATTAGGTTAAATATTACAGTAGTTAAAACCTAGTTTTTTTCAGTTTGCTTCCTGAAAATTAAAGTTTTAGGATGATCGGCCATAAATAATTTTAAAAAATGGTAAAACATTATTTACTTTAGAAATCTTTGCGATAAACATTCCTACGAACGGGGACCACGCGATCCACCAACCAAAATAAAAAATAGTCCAATCGTACATCCACTGCGGGTTTTCCTTTTTATCTAAAATTTTGCGCTAATGACGTTCTTAAAATAGAGATCCAAAAATCTCAACATCTAAAATTTTGCATTGGTTTTAATAAGTTTTTAAGATAATTTTGGCAAAATATTATATGGCATTACTCCGTATCGTTGGTACTACGGCAAAATAAGCCACTGTCATAATAAAATACACGTGACTGTGACTCATTCTGTAGTTAATAGGGTCCTGTTTTAAATTTAAAATCAGTCACAGACACACATATTTTATACGAACTGTGGCTCATTTTGCCGTAGTAACGTCCTACGAACAGGGACCACGCGATCCACCAACCAAAATAAAAAATAGTCCAATCGTACATCCACTGCGGGTTTTCCTTTTTATCTAAAATTTTATGCTAATAATGTTCTTAAAATAAGATCCAAAAATCCCACCGTTTAAAATTTTTGCATTGGTTTTAATAAGTTTTCAAAATAATTTTGGCAACCAAAATAAAAGATAGTCCAATCGTACATCCACTGCGGGTTTTCCTTTTTATCTAAAATTTTATGCTAATAATGTTCTTAAAATAGAGATCCAAAAATCCCACCGTTTAAAATTTTTGCATTGCTTTTAATAAGTTTTTAAGATAATTTTGGCAACCAAAATAAAAAAAATAGTCCAATCGTACATCCACTGCGGGTTTTCCTTTTTATCTAAAATTTCATGCTAATGACGTTCTTAAAATAAAAGTACTAAAATCCCACCGTTTAAAATTTTTGCATTGATTTTAATAATTTTTTAAGATAATTTTGGCAACCAAAATAAAAAAATAGTCCAATCGTACATCCACTGCGGGTTTTCCTTTTTATCTAAAATTTCATGCTAATGACGTTCTTAAAATAAAGATCCAAAAATCCCACCGTTTAAAATTTTTGCATTGGTTTTAATAAGTTTTCATAATAATTTTGGCAACCAAAATAAAAAAATAGTCCAATCATACATCCACTGCGGGTTTTCCCTTTTATCTAAAATTCTATGCTAATAATGTTCTTAAAATAGAGATCCAAAAATCCCACCGTTTAAAATTTTTGCATTGGTTTTAATAAGTTTTCAAGATAATTTTGGCAACCAAAATAAAAAAATAGTCCAATCGTACATCCACTGCGGGTTTTCCTTTTTATCTAAAATTTTATGCTAATAATGTTCTTAAAATAGAGATCCAAAAATCCCACCGTTTAAAATTTTTGCATTGGTTTTAATAAGTTTTTAAGATACTTTTGGCAACCAAAATAAAAAAATAGTCCAATCGTACATCCACTGCGGGTTTTCCTTTTTATCTAAAATTTCATGCTAATGACGTTCTTAAAATAGAGATCCAAAAATCCCACCGTTTAAAATTTTTGCATTGGTTTTAATAAGTTTTTAAGATAATTTTGGCAACCAACATAAAAAATAGTCCAATCGTACATCCACTGCGGGTTTTCCTTTTTATCTAAAATTTCATGCTAATGACGTTCTAAAAATAAAGATCCAAAAATCCCACCGTTTAAAATTTTTGCATTGCTTTTAATAAGTTTTTAAGATAATTTTGGCAACCAAAATAAAAAAATAGTCCAATCGTACATCCACTGCGGGTTTTCCTTTTTATCTAAAATTTCATGCTAATGACGTTCTTAAAATAAAGATCCAAAAATCCCACCGTTTAAAATTTTTGCATTGGTTTTAATAAGTTTTCAAGATAATTTTGGCAACCAAAATAAAAAAAATAGTCCAATCATACATCCACTGCGGGTTTTCCCTTTTATCTAAAATTCTATGCTAATAATGTTCTTAAAATAGAGATCCAAAAATCCCACCGTTTAAAATTTTTGCATTGGTTTTAATAAGTTTTCAAGATAATTTTGGCAACCAAAATAAAAAAATAGTCCAATCGTACATCCACTGCGGGTTTTCCTTTTTATCTAAAATTTTATGCTAATAATGTTCTTAAAATAGAGATCCAAAAATCCCACCGTTTAAAATTTTTGCATTGGTTTTAATAAGTTTTTAAGATACTTTTGGCAACCAAAATAAAAAAATAGTCCAATCGTACATCCACTGCGGGTTTTCCTTTTTATCTAAAATTTCATGCTAATGACGTTCTTAAAATAGAGATCCAAAAATCCCACCGTTTAAAATTTTTGCATTGGTTTTAATAAGTTTTTAAGATAATTTTGGCAACCAACATAAAAAATAGTCCAATCGTACATCCATTGCGGGTTTTCTTTTTTATCTAAAATTTAATGCAAAATAGAGATCCAAAAATCCCACCGTTTAAAATTTTTGCATTGGTTTTAATAAGTTTGAAGATAATTTTGGCAACCAAAATAAAAAATAGTCCAATCGTACATTCACTGCGGGTTTTTCTTTTTATCTATAATTTCATGCTAATGACGTTCTTAAAATAGAGATCAAAAAATCCCACCATTTAAAATTTTTGAAATTGGTTTTAATAAGTCTTGAACATAATCTTGGCAAAATATTATATGGCATTACTCCATATTTATGAAATTAGTGCTAAAACACGACGGAACTCCGGAGCTGTAAGGGTTACTGCGGAGCTCCGAGAACGATCACTACTCACTTTAGCCATGGAATTTTCTCGGCCCTCGTCATTTCATTTAATATTTTACAAGAAATTTTCATTGCGGTTTATGCTCGCAACGAAATTTATGTACTGTAGTGCATGTAAAATTCGACAGAGGCAAAATAGTTTTTGTAGGGCGTGCTTCAAATAGCTCTTATATTTTTTCATTAGCTTAAGTAGGATAGGACATAGGTTATTACACGTCAGGATTTTAAGGACCCTCAAAATGTCATATAGTATCCGTGAACACGTTATATATGTTTTGCTCTGTGGGAACGGTTGTTGGAGGAGCTGTTTTAGCCAATTAGCGCTTGGGAAAAATTGATCTCCAATCAATGAGAGATCTCTTTTTTTTCTAAGGACTAATTGGCTAAAAGTGTTTTTATATGGTCATAACTATGTGAAAATATTTCACACTGAACAACTTCCGTTTAAATGGGAGGGTTTTGACCATCGTGTAATCCTAATTTACTGTCTTAAAAGCCATTTTAACAGTACTATTGATACACAATTTTAGCTGGAGCCTCACTCTCCAAAAGAAATTTTTTAGGTAAAACAAGTTCTAACCAGGGTTCTAACTAAATAAAATTATTGCTATATTAGTAATTTGTCCTAATTTAAACAAAAAAGCCACAAATAAAGCTTTGAATCTTCATAGACCATTCTAATTACGATGCCCATTTGGGGCACCACAGAAAAGTTTTCAGAAAAAAAAATCGATAAAATTTGCGGGAAATTTAATTCCCCTGAAAACGGTTAAACCTAACTAACCTCCGTCTAAAGTTTCAGTTCTTTTCACTTTTGACAAGCAGAGCAGTATTGAAGCCCGTCTGAATTGTGAACGCATTTATAGGAAAAATGCATTTTGCATTCGCTCCACTGCACAATCCATTAAAGTCACATAAGGAATAATTTGCACACGGTTTAGATGAAAATATCGTTCGCAACTGTCGAACCAATTTAAATTTTTTTTGTTAGAAAACCGCGCAAAAAGTGATGACCTACTATTGCTGAAATAAACATCATACAGAGCGACCAATAAGCTGCGTGCCAACCATGCTTATGCAAATTATTTCTTATGTGAAGTTGGTCGATTATGAAATATCTAGCCGGAGCCCCCCCCCCCCCCCCCAAACAAAATATCTCTCCAGATTGGACGCATTTCATTTTTCAAATTTGAAATAACTACAAATAAAAAATATTTCTATTTCAAAAATTTTAGTGACTTTCTCTAAAACATAAATTTTTTTAATAGCCCAACAAATTTACGTATAAAAAACCTGGACTGCGCAAAAATTACTTAAAAGCAACGGTCAAAAATTAGAAAAATATATGATATTATTTGAATATTGTTATTAAATTTTATTATCTTAAAAAACAGGGTAAAATTAGTGTGATTTCATGACGAATTTTTATTTCGCGGCGGGATCGCGGACTCAAAATTTTGTTATGCTAGGTAGCTGCAAAATAGTTTTTAATAGCGTTATTAAAAAAAGCATAATCGTAGTCCCCCCGAAAGAATGGGTCACAATTAATATGAAATCAACAATGACTATAGTGTCATGACACAAATTCATTAATTTCACGTATTATATTTGCATACGGTGTCGTTTAATTTGCATAATCATTTTATCGCACGCAGCTGATTTGTCATTCCATATGATGTTCAGTTTACTAATCGAGAGTTAAACAATAGCAAACCCGGGGCGTTGCCCAATAAAATAATTTGCATATAGTGTCCTTAAATTTGTATAATCATTTTGCAAACCTGGGGCGTTGCCCAATAAAATAATTTGCATATAGTGTCCTTAAACTTGTTATAATCATTTTGCAAACCTGGGGCGTTGCCCAATTGGGCAAAGGCGTCTGTGTGTGTTCCGACTTGAATCAAATACTGAATATAATAGCCGAGACTCTGCGTGAAAACGTTTAATAAATACCACGTTTCGTCGTTGAAGAGGACGGCCAACAGCAGGAAGCTGCCCAAACTAAAAATAAAGAAATAAATAACTTCTTATGGTTTGTAAAACAAAGACAAATATTACCAAAATGGGTGGTGCAGACCTGTGCACGGTCTGGAAATGCCCCCCCCCGTTTTATTGGAGGATTTGCCCCCCCCCCCCCCCGCCAAAAAATGAAAAAGTACCCTAAAATTATGACGCCATTTTTGACCTATGATGACGCCATCATCGCGAATTTTTTGCAGTTTTTAGCCTATTTCAATGTATTTTAAGCCATTTTAGACCTATTTTTACCTTATTTTCGCTTTTTTTGTCCCTTTTTTCCCTTTTCCCTTCTTTTTTCTCCTTTTTTTAACTTTTTTTTTCTTTCCCCCCTGCTTGCCCCCCCCGTTTTATTGCCCCCCGTTTCAAAAAAGTTGCCCTCCGTGCCCCCCTCATTTTGGAATTGCCCCCCCGTTTTAACCCCGGGGGGAGGGCAGTGCACAGGTCTGGGTGGTGTTTTTTAAAGACATGACACCGAAAGTGATAAAAATTTAACATGAGTTAGGTTGTCACGGACATTTAAAGGACTGCATCTTTAACACCACACTAGGAGAATTCGCGGGAGCACGTTAAGAAAATATCACGTTTTGACGTTGAATCTGATTTTGACGGCCAACAAAATGGGAAACTGCTCAAACTAAAGGTAACGAACGACGCTAAATAATTTTTTGGTTTGTAAGACAAAACAAAATTATACCAAAATGGCTTTGCTTTTGTTTTAAAAGCCACCTGTAAACTACCTATACAGGGAGGTTTTTGATATTGAGTTCCGTTTAGCCAGTATACTCTCTAAAAGTTGTTAATGGTTTTATTTCGTATTTTCATTAAGTAATTGAACAAAAAAAGCCTCACGAATACAGTTTAATAAAAAATCATTAACTAGAAAATGAATTTTCTTTAAAAGAACTGTTTTTTTAATGATTTTTAAATAAACTTTATTCGTGGGGCTTTTAAACTATTAACAACTTTTAGAGAGTACAAACAAATAAACAACAAAATAAACTTACGCAAAACAGAGTTCGAATGACCATCTCAGTCCCAGAAACATGGCCTTTTGAACTGAGTTTTTAAATTAGGGTACATGAATCACAAGCAAAACATTAAAAAAACAGAATTGCTAATAAAATACACTGAGCCCGTATGCATAGATCTCTATGCTATAGTTTGCAAGAAGGAGAGAACAGCTCAGATGACTGTGCATACTAAACTAAAGAGATGTTCTGTTCTTTCTTTTTCTGTTCTCTCCATCAGTGTCTAAATGGACTTCTACAGAAAACTTTAGAGAAAACTTTATGGAGAGTTATGCATACTGGCTCTGATCTCAGAGTCAGCCCAAAAATAAATGTAGATGCCGAAAAAATGACACCGTTACCGTTAGAATGGCATACGCTGTGGCCAGTTTTTAAACAAGGCAACATTCTTGTTATATTATTATAATTTTGGTACTGCTATTTGTACAAGCAACGTTTTGATAATGAGTTTCACTCAGTACCAGCGCCAGCATACAAACAAGCAAACATACAAACTTAAGGCTAGTTCATACTTATGACAAAACGTCCTTCGGACTTTGTCCAAAGAACAATTTTAGAAAAGGCAAAACGTCCTTTGGACAAGCCAAAACGTCCTTTGGACTTTTTCCTTTGGACGAAGTATGAATGCTACTTAAGGCTAGTTTATACTTATGACAAAACGTCCTTCGGACTTTGTCCAAAGGACAATTTTAGAAAAGCCAAACGTCCTTTGGACAAGATAAAACGTCCTTTGGACTTTTTCCTTTGGACAACGTATGAACGCTACTTGAAATTTGTCCTTTGGACGAAACCCAAAGGACAAAATCCAAAGGAAAAAGTCTAAATGACAAAAAGTATGAACACACTGTCCTTTGAACTTTGTCCTTTGGACAAAATCCATAGGACGTTTTGACGCTGTGTTTGTCCAAAAGACGTTTTGTCATAAGTATGAACCAGCTTTTAGACTTTCACCAAACAAAACTCGCTCAACTGCTTTAATCCTATTTTCAGTCAGCTGTATTTAGAACACTTTTTTATATAGATCAGTGCAATCTACCTATACAAGTAATTTTTTGATTTTGAATTAAGCCGAACATATAAACTAAAATATACGCGAAACAAAACTCGATCAACTGTTATATGTTGTCGCCATTTTTTATACAAAAGTTTTACATTTTTTACATTATAGTTTTACATCTTTTGCAGTTTTACAATAGATATTTTCTGTTATTACTAGCTGTACAAGCAACATTTTGATAATGAATTCAACTCAGCTGAGCATAGAAACAAACAAACATACAAACTATAGGTACAATTGTCCTACATAGCTGCGACTTTCGCCCTTCTGTAACGACCAATCATCGCTCAGAATAGTTTTTCGTCCACAAAATCGACTAATCAACCCAATAGCAGCAGAAACCATGTCTCGGCACTGTTCCAATTTTCTTTGAGCGGTAAAACCAAGAATGTGTTTACATTCTTACAGTACAAATCGGGCGCGAGGACCGACGGCCGGAGGTGATTGAATACCCAATAGCAGCAGAAACCTTGTCTCGGCACTGTTCCAATTTTCTTTGAGCGGTAAAACCAAGAATGTGTTTACATTCTTACAATACAACTCGGGCGCGACGACCGACGGCCGGAAGCGATTGAATCGGTTTACAGTGTTAAATTGTCGTGTGAATTTTAATATATAGAGTAGTGGACAAAAAATCAACCACGCCTATGAGTATTTTAGCCTATAAAACTTACGTGAAACAAAGTTCGCTCAGCCGTCTTATTCCCACTTTCACCCCGCTGACCACTGAGATTGTGGCGACCCCGGTGACCACCCATATGTCAATTTAGGGTCCTTGGAGCCGAGGGTACAAAGATCGTATACCTCACAGCCGAAAATCGGAACTTAGAGTCCAAAGTTCAACGTTCTAATGAGTATTTCTAAGTTAAAGCCAAAGCAAGACCTAAGCCATTTTTAGCTCCAAGTTCTCATATTTCCGCGGTTCTAAGATTCTAAGACTTTCTGACAGCTCCAAGTTCTCTATGCTGACGGCTTCGAAATTCTGGCAATCGGAGCTTGGAGCCGGAAATGACAAACTTGGAGCCCAAAATATTAACTCGCTGACACCTATCCCTAAGCCTAAGCCCAAATTTCCAAACTATTTTCATCTCCAAGTTCTAATTTTCACGGCTCTAAATTCACATAATTTTCCAACGGCTCTAAGTTCCCTTTGATGACAGTTTCAAAAATTCACTAAAATAAAAACTTGAAGTCGGAATTGTAAACTCGCTGAGATCTATCCCTAAGCCAAAGCCCAAAACTAACTTCCAAACTATTTTCATCTCCAAGTTCTAATTTCCGCGGCTCTAAATTCCCAAAATTTTCCAACGGCTCTAAGTTTCCTGTGATGACAATTTCAAAAATTCACTAGAATAAAACCCTGAAGTCGGAATTGTGAACTTGCTGAGATCTATCCCCAAGCCTAAGCCAAAGCCCAAAACTAACTTCCAAACTATTTTCATATCCAAGTTCTATTTTCCGCGGCTCCCAATTCCCAGAATTTTTGAACGGCCAAAAGTTCCCTGTGATGACAATTTCAAAAATTCACTAGAATAAAAACTATAAGTCAGAATTGTAAACTCGCAGAGATCTATCCCTAAGCCTAAGCCAAAGCCCAAAACTGACTTCAAAACTATTTTCATCTCCAAGTTCTAATTTCCGCGGCTCCCAATTCCCAGAATTTTCCACTGGCTACAAGTTCCCTGTGATGACAATTTCAAAAATTTCCATAGAATAAAAACTATAAGTCAGAATTGTCAACTCATAGAGATCTATCCCTAAGCCTAAGCCAAAGCCCAAAACTAACTTCGAAACTATTTTCATCTCCAAGTCCTAATTTCCGCGGTCAAATTCTCATAATTTTCTAACGGCTCTAAGTTTCCTGTGATGAAAATTTCAAAAATTCACTAGAATAAAACCCTGAAGTCGGAATTGTGAACTTGCTGAGATCTATCCCTAAGCCTAAGCCAAAGCCCAAAACTAACTTCCAAACTATTTTCATATCCAAATTCTATTTTCCGCGGCTCTAAATTCCCAGAATTTTCCAACGGCTCTAAGTTCCCTCTGATGAAAATTTCAAAAATTCACTAGAATAAAACCTTGAAGTCGGAATTGTGAACTAGCTGAGATCTATCCCTAAGCCTAAGCCAAAAACCAAAACTAACTTCCAAACTATTTTCATATCCAAATTCTATTTTCCGCGGCTCCCAATTCCCAGGATTTTTCAACGGCTCTAAGTTCCCTGTGATGACAATTTCAAAAACTCACTTGAATAAAAACTTGGAGTCGGAATTGTAAACTCGCTGAGATCTATCCCTAAGCCTAAGCCAAAGCCAAAAATTAACTTCCAAACTATTTTCATCTCCAAGTTCTAATTTCCGCGGCTCCCAATTCCCAGAATTTTCCATTGGCTACAAGTTCCCTGTGATGACAATTTCAAAAATTCACTAGAATAAAAACTATAAGTCAGAATTGTAAACTCGCAGAGATCTATCCCTAAGCCTAAGCCAAAGCCCAAAACTAACTTCGAAACTATTTTCATCTCAAAGTTCTAATTTCCGCGGCTTCAAATTCTCATAATTTTCCAACGGCTCTAAGTTCCCTGTGATGACAATTTCAAAAACTCACTTGAATAAAAACGAAGTCGGAATTGTAAACTCGCTGAGATCTATCCCTAAGCCTAAGCCAAAGCCCAAAACTAACTTCCAAACTATTTTCATCTCCAAGTTCTATTTTCCGCGGCTCTAAATTCCCAGAATTTTCCAACGGCTCTAAGTTTCCTCTGATGAAAACTTCAAAAATTCACTAGAATAAAACCTTGAAGTCGGAATTGTGAACTTGCTGAGATCTATCCCCAAGCCTAAGCCAAAGCCTAAAACTAACTTCCAAACTATTTTCATATCCAAGTTCTAATTTCCGCGGCTCTAAATTCCCAGAATTTTCCAAAGGCTCTAAGTTCCCTCTGATGAAAATTTCAAAAATTCACTAGAATAAAACCTTGAAGTCGGAATTGTGAACTAGCTGAGATCTATCCCTAAGCCTAAGCCAAAGACCAAAACTAACTTCCAAACTATTTTCATATCCAAATTCTATTTTCCGCGGCTCCCAATTCCCAGGATTTTCCAACGGCTCTAAGTTCCCTGTGATGACAATTTCAAAAACTCACTTGAATAAAAACTTGAAGTCGGAATTGTAAACTCGCTGAGAACTATTCCTAAGCCTAAGTCAAAGCCCAAAACT
Source organism: Microlaimidae sp. YZB2_3 (assembly GCA_030248175.1). Classification (NCBI taxonomy): domain Eukaryota; kingdom Metazoa; phylum Nematoda; class Chromadorea; order Desmodorida; family Microlaimidae; species Microlaimidae sp. YZB2_3. Next base: position 32,200 of record JASAMX010015228.1, read on the forward strand.
AACTTCCAAACTATTTTCATCTCCAAGTTCTAATTTCCGTGGCTCTAAATTCCCAGAATTTTTCAACGGCTCTAAGTTCCCTGTGATGAAAATTTCAAAAGTTCACTAGATTAAAACCTTGAAGTTGGAATTGTGAACTTGCTGAGATCTATCCCTAAGCCTAAGCCAAAGCCCAAAACTAACTTCCAAACTGTTTTCATATCCAAATTCTATTTTCCGCGGCTTCCAATTCCCAGAATTTTCCAACGGCTACAAGTTCCCTGTGATGACAATTTCAAAAACTTACTAGAATAAAAACTATAAGTCAGAACTGTAAACTCGCAGAGATCTATCCCTAAACCTAAGTCAAAGCCCAAAACTAACTTCCAAACTATTTTCATCTCCAAGTTCTAATTTCCGCGGCTCTAAATTCCCAGAATTTTCGAACGGCTCTAAGTTCCCTGTGATGAAAATTTCAAAAGTTCACTAGATTAAAACCTTGAAGTCGGAATTGTGAACTTGCTGAGATCTATCCCTAAGCCTAAGCCAAAGCCCAAAACTAACTTCCAAACTATTTTCATCTCCAAGTTCTATTTTCCGCGGCTCTAAATTCCCAGAATTTTCCAACGGCTCTAAGTTCCCTCTGATGACAATTTCAAAAATTCACTAGAATAAAACCTTGAAGTCGGAATTGTGAACTTGCTGAGATCTATCCCTAAGCCTAAGCCAAAGCCCAAAACTAACTTCGAAACTATTTTCATCCCCAAGTTCTAATTTCCGCGGCTCCAAATTCTCATAATTTTTTAACGGCTTTAAGTTCCCTGTGATGAAAGTTTCAAAAACTCACTAGAATAAAAACTTGAAGTCGGAATTGACATCTATCCCTTTCAAACTTAATTTTCCAACGGCTCTAAGTTCCCTGTGATGACAATTTCAAAAACTCACTTGAATAAAAACTTAAAGTCGGAATTGTAAACTCGCTGAGATCTATCCCTAAGCCTAAGCCAAAGCCCAAAACTAACTTCCAAACTATTTTCATCTCCACGTTCTATTTTCCGCGGCTCTAAATTCCCAGAATTTTCCAACGGCTCTAAGTTCCCTCTGATGAAAATTTCAAAAATTCACTAGAATAAAACCTTGAAGTCGGAATTGTGAACTTGCTGAGATCTATCCCTAAGCCTAAGCCAAAGCCCAAAACTAACTTCGAAACTATTTTCATCCCCAAGTTCTAATTTCCGCGGCTCCAAATTCTCATAATTTTTCAACGGCTTTAAGTTCCCTGTGATGAAAGTTTCAAAAACTCACTAGAATAAAAACTTGAAGTCGGAATTGACATCTATCCCTAAGCCTAAGCCAAAGCCCAAAACTAACCCTAAACCATGTTTTTTTTACTTTCGGCTCTGTGGCGGATAGCGTTGAGCAGCGTAGGTCAATTAAACTTACAATATTAATTCATGCTTTAAGTAGCCACTACACCCGCTTTCAATCATAAGTCCCATTTTTCAATTTAAAAACATTATTAAATTATAATAATGTATGCGCTGTAATCAAATTACAGTAGCCCGCGCTTGTCGCCGCGCGTGTCAAAACAGTTGCCTATAGCAGTTAACAGTACGTGTGCTCCACGCAACGCGTGGGCCCAATGGGTTCCGCAATTATTGTTTGGCGCTTACTAATTGGATACAGGTTACTCCTCGACTTCGGAACCCAAGTTGGCAGATCCAGAGTAGGTATTTTTATGCTCCTACCTCTTATTTTATTCGCTGAATTTCCCCCTAAGATGCCAACATTTATAGTTGGTTAAAACCAACTTAGGTAGGCACTGTATGTTGAGCGAAGGGTTCACAGTGGCTGTCTGTGAATCCTTCTATTAAGATTAGGGCGCAAATTTCGATGTGTTATGGTGGAGTGGTTACGACCCGGTAAAAAGGTATTTTTAACAAAGAATTTTGCACAAGTCTGCACATATAGTATACCGTTTTAGTTAAGTTAATTAGGTTATACAAAACCCTCAGTGGCGTGTCGTCAAGGGCACCCGCTGTTCCCCGTAAAAATATCGTTGTATTTTTTTAATTGGTAAACTTCTGTAAAAACTA
>JASAMX010015229.1:0-30567 GCA_030248175.1 Microlaimidae sp. YZB2_3
TGGGCCTGCGCCCACCTGTCTACTGCCCACCCTGTTCATCGCTCCCAACCCATTTTGCCCCCGACTTATTTCGCTTTTTACTCACTTCGCACCCAGTAACTTTTGCATATTTATTATTTCTTTGCTGAACCCATGTTCAGACCTGTGCACGGTCTGGAAATGCCCCCCTTTATTGGAGGACTTGCCCCTTTCCGTTTTATTGCCCCGCCCCCGCCAAAAAATGAAAAAGTACCCTAAGATTATGACGCCATTTTTGACCTATGATGACGCCATAATCGCGAATTTTTTGCAGTTTTTAGCCTATTTCAATGTATTTAAGCCATTTTAGACCTATTTTTACCTTTTTTTCGTTTTCTTTTGTCTCTTTTTTTCTTTTCCCTTCTTTTTTCTCCTTTATTTCTTTTTTTTCTCCCCTGCTTGCCCCCCCCGTTTTATTGCCCCCTCGTTTCAAAAAAGTTGCCCCCCGTTATGGAATTGCCCCTCCCAAGAAGACACCGGGGGGTAGTGCACAACTCTGCATGTTGGTAAATTTTTCTGAGCTGTTTTGTGGCGTAGCGCTAATTATCACAAGAAAACGTGAGAATAATTTCAATTTTCAAGTTACCAATTCTAAATTTTTATTCTTTTTCACAAAATTATGTTTTGTAGCTAATTTTAAAATATTTTCGACAGAAAATACCGTATTTTTGACAAAAAAAGACATTTTAAATAATCCAGTCTTAGTAAGCGGTTGCTAGTCCATAAATAATTACTACTGGCATAGAGAAGCAGAAGCAGGTCGTCAGAGCTGCACATATAGCCTGCCTAGTTGTTATTTTTTTCCCATTAAATTATAAAGTCCCATTAGTGAGGTCCTATAAAATTTTCACGAAAAAATACATACGCAAAATATTGCCACGAAGCGAAGTGGGATGAGAGCATAGTTGAACACACACAAAAAGCAAGGGGGGGGTGTTTACCCCGGGTCAATGACAGTGCAAAATATAGTAGGGGGGTCCTAGCGGGGTCGAACCCCTAAGCTTCTAGGGTCGACCCTGGATGGAAGATTTTAAAACCTAGAGGGGGGTCAGGTGAGGTCCAATTTCCGATACAAAATACTTTTTTAAATGTTTAATAATAGTTTTTCTTTTCTCTAAATTAATTACTACATTTTATTGAATAAAAAACCATATTTGAGTATAAAAAAGGTGTAAGAACATAAATTTGTGTTAAAAATTCACGTTTTTTGAAGAAAATTTAGTATGAAAAAGAAGGCAAAAGAAAAAAACGGACAAAAAAAGCGGAAATAAGGTAAAAATAGGTCTAAAAGGGCTTAAAATACATTGAAATAGGCTAAAAACTGCAAAAAATTCGCGATGATGGCGTCATCATAGGTCAAAAATGGCGTCATATTTTTAGGGTACTTTTTCATTTTTTGGCGGGGGGGGGCGGCAATAAAACAGGTGGGGGCAAATCCTCCAATAAAACGGGGGGCATTTTCAGACCGTGCACAGGTCTGAAAAAGTATTTTTTCGTATGCACTTGCCTCAATCCTCATCTTACGTGGAGATTTTTTTATTAGTCGAAAATTCTTATCGTAGTAAATTTTACGGTGATGTTAAACTTATTCTCATTAAACGTTAAATTTATTATAAATCTACAATTTTACAATAATATTTTTCTGAAGATTTATTAAAGTAGCGTTTTCTGTGAAAACAATGCTTTTACCGGATTGATTGTAACTAAATTTTAAAGGAAAAATTTTTAGCTCCGCTTTCGCTTATTCGTGTAATATATTTATTTTTCATCACAAGTTTAGGTGATATTAGTGATCACTAGGTGCAAGAATATATAACACAAGAGAATGTCTAACTGTACACTAAATTTTTGACCAAATTTTGCGAGAAAAATCGCATTTTCGAATTTGTGTGCGACTTTTCTCGCAAAAATCCGCCATTTTTTGCAAGTTTTCCCGCGCTGCGATTTTTTACAAAGTGTTAGTTTTCTCGCAGTGGGGACTGCGACTTCTTTCGCACTCTATGCTGCTTTTATTCGCACTGCGATTATTTTCGCACTGCGAGTTTGGCTGCACAACAAAAAAAAAACAAAGCGGAGAAAAAATTTTGTGTTTAAATGAGTAAAAGTCGTTTTTTTTACCTTAAGATGTTAAAACTTTTTAGTTTTAATAAAATAAAGTAACTTTCCAACGTTTTAAAATTAACTATAACAAGTTTCAAAGTGTTTTACTCCATTGAAAATGACTACCAGTGTCTGTATTTTTTTTGTTGCGCGGCCAGACTCGCAGTGCGAAAATAACTGCAGTGCGAATAAAGCAGCATAGAGTGCGAAAGAAGTCACAGTCCCCACTGCGAGAAAACTAACACTGTGTTAAAAATCGCAGCACGGAAAAACTAGCAGAAAATGGCGGATTTTTGCGAGAAAAGTCGCACACGAATTCAAAAGTGCGACTTTTCTCGCAAAATTTTGGTCAAAAATTTAGTTTACAGTCGGACATTCTCTTGTGTTATATATTCTTACTAGGTGGTACTTAAAATGCCTTGTTTTTACCGGTTTTTGACACATTTTTTTAATATAGACCTGTGAAAACAACGCAGTCTAACGATGAACTTGATGCGAAAATAGATTTAAATTCAATGGATAAACGAAAATTATCTTGTTCTCACGATAAAGAGGATAAAGAGGTGTTAATAGATGCAAAAGAAGGGATTGATACTATGAATAAAATCGATAATGACGTTTATTATTCCGCAAACCGAAGCAAAATGGATGCAACAATCCAAAATGATGAACACCGAGAAGAAAGCAATTTGTTAATAAACGGAACAAATTCTTTTAAAAAAGACGAAAGCCTTAACACAAAAAGGCTTCAGAGGACGTTGTCGGAAGAACCGAGAGACTTCCTCCGCCCTCTCCAGCATCCCAGAGTAGAGCGACTTATGACTGAGGGATCCGCCACATTAATAAGACTGCGCAAAACGATCGGGAGCACAAAATCCGTGAATCTTCTGACGGACACGGCGGAAACGAAAGAATCAATTTACACAAGTGCCATAAATCTAGCAACTATTTCTTTGCAGGTCAGATTCCCTTTTTTGGTAAAATGTAAAAATACATATTATTTGTTTATGTTTACATGCCGATAATGGGGGTGGGGAGAAAGTATTAATAAAAACTTTTTCATGGTTGTGCAGTTCTATGGTGCAGCCTATGGCCGTATTTTCAGTTAAATTACTACAGTTTTTTTAGGATATCCCGGCGGAATTAGAGACCCCGCTGGCAGAAGCACGTCAAGAGGAAGAATGTCATGCCGATAAAAAGAAGCGAGGTTTCGCGCGCGCATTTATTCACCGCCTCTGCTACACCAAACAGTTGAGTGTCAATCAACCCTGTTCAAATAATCATGAAGTATTTAATTATGTAAATTATAAGTGGTTTGCGTAGCGGAATCATAGTTCTTTTTTTTTCAAATAAACTAAAATTCCGAAAGCTTCCTTATAACCAAATTATATCAAAGATATATTTATTTATTTACTCCAGAAATATTTACTCTTGAGATGAGATTCTCATCTTAACAGTAAATATTTCTGAAATAAATATTGCTGATAAAAACTACAAAAAAACGAGAAAATTTTAAAAAGCTCCCAGTCATTTTAAATTTAATCATTTTTGCTCCTCTAGCTTCACTAGCCTCCAATTACTCTTTAGAATATGAAAAACTAAATATTTTTTTAGTATTTTGAGTATTTTGGCCGTTCCCCTAGTTTTGCTGTCTTTGTAACTGAACTTAGGGAGTTGACTACCACGTACGTAGTTATGTTTTTGTTGATATACACTTTACTACTGTATAGTATCAAAAAAAAAGTGTTCAGGTTACTAATTTGTAATTAGAAAAAGCATTTAGAAACAAAAAAAGGAAAAAAAAACTTATTTAAAAAAGAAAAGTTGAGAAATACAAAAAATAAGAAAAAATTGCAAGCAAAATGTTTATGCTGACGGCAATTAAGTTGCAAATTTGATTTTGTTGAAATAAAATAATGAAATAATTATGATAAAACAGAATTGAATTATTGATAGTTTTGTTATCTGATTATAGAAAACCTTTTTAAACCAATCAAAAAGCAAAAAACAAAATACTAAAAAATATAAACAATAATATATAGGCACCTTGCACTGGAACTCGGTTTAAACATGAAGTATGCAATATACATAAGTGTCACCATAATGGATAATTACCGTATCTCCTACTTATCTTTCGTAGTATGCAGATCAACCGATCGAAATTTCGCGGCCTTTCGGTCCGTTGATCTGCGTACTACGAAAGATAAGTAGGAGATACGGTAATTATCCATTATGGTGACGTTTATGTATATTGCATACTTCATATATAAATCGAGTTCCAGTGCAAGGTGCCTATAAAAAATTACTCAGGAAAAACAACATATAACTATTTAGTGAAAAATTTACCGTAGTAAAAAACAGAAACAAACATAGGTGAGAACGGTAGGGGAAGCTAGGGAGGGTGGTTACCCGGGGTAAATCTAATTTTAAATTCTAGGACAAGGGGTCCCAGGGGGGTCCGGACCCTCCTAGCTTTTTAGGGGGAGTCGACCCGGGGTGCGAAATTTTGAAATCTAGAGGGGCCCAGGTGGGGTTCGAGCAAAACAGTTTTAAACCATAATAACTTTAATAATTGTTCTTTTTATAGGATAATACTACGTTTTATTGAATAAAAAGCAATATTCTGGTATGAAAAGGGTGTAAAAGCATGCATATATGATGAAAATTCACGTTTTTGGAAGAAAATTTAGTATAAAAAAGTACCCAAAAATTTCTCGAGGGGGGGTCAGATTTCAAATTCTAGAGGGGGGTCAGGGGTAAAAAATTCGGAAATTTGGGGGGAGGGTGGCCTAGATTTTCGTCTAGGGGGGGTCCTGAAATTTCGAGGCTAGGGAGGGTTTGGACCCCACCCTGCCCCCCCTTTCTCATCCCTGGAAACAAAGCTACTTACTTACCAAATAAGTCATTAAAACAATTCAAGTTATATTTGAAAGCGAAGGTTGTATAATGTATATTTAACAAGGGTTAATGACACTGCGAAAGATTGGACGGAACGGAAGTGCCGGTTATGGATTTTGCCATATTTAAACATGTGGAATATCTTCTGTACTGCTTCAGCTGCTTCTGCATGATGGCTGGCGTTTATATCAGCATGCTGACGCCGGCTCACGGCGTACAGGAATTAGGTTTAAACAAAGTATGCAATGCATCCGCATATTTTTATTTACTTTTTTATATTTAAATTTGCACTCCGTATATTATTACATTAAAACGGCTTATGATTATATTATATTATATTATATTATATTATATTATATTATATTATATTATATTATATTATATTATATTATATTATATTATTATATTAAAACGGCTTACATCAAAGAGATGTTGTCTTGTCCCTAACCTAAATTTTGTTAAAAAACGATTAAGTGTAACTGAAAAAAATTAGGTGAGCGTGTCTCGCTAAATGTACGGTTGATTTATACAAAAGTTATTAATGTATCTAGAGTTTAATGGTAGCATTAATTGATAATTATCGTCTGTTTCAACCGTACTGTTAGTGAAATAGGCTCGCCTGTAACTTTTTTCTAGTTAATTATTTTTAAACAGTTTAATTATTATAGCGATTCAAATCTACGTAACTGTGACTCTTTCTATATTTAAAAAAATACTGACAGTTGTAGAAACAGTTAATCCATTTTTGTATTGTATTTTTACTCACTGGCTTATTTTTTCATATAATTTGGTATTTAAATTATTTATAGTATGATGCTACGGTGCTTATTTCTGTGATGAGTATTGCGGACACGATTGGACGGCTTACCGTTGGTTTTATTAGCGATTTTCGTCCAATTAAAAAGGTGTCTATAATTCCGCTAATAAATTTTGAAAATAATAATAAAATCTCGGTTTATTTGAAAATAAGTTTGAAACAAAATCATGCAGTGTTTTACATTGAGCAAGTTAAAATCTGCCAGTTTTGCAATATTATATTATATGCATCAATAAAATAACCTCAGTTTCTGTCTTTAACCTTAATAAATAATACATAAATAGATGGCAGAAAATTTTCCGTCTACCAAAAAAATCTGTTTTTGCTTTTTCATTCGAGTAACAAAAATTTCTAAATTTTCGCCAAAGAAAAATTTTTTGTCCATAAATTTTTGCTATTTTAAATGCGAATAACTAAAAAAATGTGAGTATTTTTTACGACCAAACATGTTTAATTTGGGTATATCCATAAAACCAAATCAAGTCCCATAGGTAGTGCTTCAAATGAAAATTAAACTAACTATCACATAAAACTAATTTGAATATTAAAAGTTAAAACAAAATTTTGTAACAAATACACTATTTTTGTAAACTAAAGCGAAATATTAATCAGCTACTAAAGGGTAAACTAATTGTTTGGTGAGATTGTGGACACTAATCTGCGGAATAGATCCGATCACTGACGATGGCCTTTTACCTGTTTATGGCGGGTGTGCTTACCATTATTAGCACCACATATGCGGTGACTTTCGCAACTCAAATCGTGTATCTTTGCCTATTCGCTCTCTGCCTTGGAGGGTCTGTCTCTTTACACGTCACAATTTTAGGTTGGTGTTTTTTATTTTTATGAAATCTATGTATTTTTTTTATTTTGCATATTTTTTTGTGGTTAAAACGTTACTTTTTAATTTATTATAATATAAAAAATTAATTTTAAATAATGCTTGGAAGTCGGAAATAGTCCAAAGGACGTTTTTACATAAGCCTTAAGAACCAGCCTTAAAACCTAGCTCACACCGGAGTGACAAATGACAACCTATTCGCACCGCAGCGACCAGTAACAGTGCAACGGTGTAAACGCGCGCAAAATTCATTGTCACTTATCACTTGTCACTCCTGTGTAAACCAGCCTTAAGGATAAAATGGCGATTAGTATGAAAATAATTCAAGCATTATTCGCTAGTGTAAAAACGTCACTTTTTCTCTATCGTTAATATCTGTGTTGGTAAAATGGACTGGTTCATTTTGTTATATTCCATGTTTTTTTAAAACAAAAAACTATCAATAATCCACAAATTTATATTTGAAAAGATTTTCAGAAAATAGAAAAATAAAATAATATTAATTCTTGTTTAGAAATAATTAATTTTATTATCATACAAATTTAAATTTTTAACGATTTTATTTATTTGGATTTTGTGATGTTTTACGTTATTTTTCAAAAAAACTTATTTCATATTAACAAAATGAAGAGTGTCTTGTGGGTTTCTTTTTTAATGTATGCTTGTATTTTGGGATCAGGCGTGCGTAGATTCTCGAAATGATTTCTTATTAAAAAATTACCTATATAGTATTCTGCCTGCGCGACTCTTGTTTATTTATTTATTTATTTTTTGAAATGACAGGAAACTTATATAAGCTAGTTTTAACAATTTTCTCCATTGCAGGCGACATAATGGGTATGGAGCGAATGACCAACGCCTGGGGCTTCTTGCTCTTTTTCGAGGGCGTGGCTCACGTGGGGTTCCCGTTGATTCTGGGCGCCCTGAGAGATCGGACTGGAAGTTTCCTGGCTTCGTACAACTGCATAGGGATCAGCTTAATAGTCGGAGGCTTAAATTTGGCCGCCGTCTTCTTGCTGAAAAGCTACGGGGCTTTCAACTCCTCTTCGACTTCCTCAAAGGAAACGGAGAAGGCGTAATGGTTGAGTTTTAGCTTAATTGTTCAGCTACAGGGATTTCGGAGACTTTCGCTGGAGCGAATTTAAAACGTTTAACATATTCATACATGAGCATGAACCGGCAAGCTAGGGGGGTGGCTACCCCGAGAATTGAAATGGCCCTTTGAAAGCTAGGAGATTGTCCAGGATGGGTGGGGGTCCGTACCCCCTTGCTTTTTAGGGGGAGGGGGTACCCCCGGGGTAGACCAGTTTAAAATCCAGAGGGGAGTCATAGGGGGTCTGGTTTCCAAACAAAATCACATTAAATCATTTATTTAAATTTTTTAGCACTAATATGGAATTTTATATACTAAACAAGGCTATTTATGAATAAAAAAGTACAAAAGTACTGTTTTTTTACTACAAAACCGTTTTTGTGACAGTAAATTTTTACCTAAATTCATACCCAAAATTTGGCTCGGAAGGCGGGGGGGAGGGGTCAATTCAGAAATCTTGAGGGGGGTAGGGGTAGAGTGTCAAAATTTAAAAATTTTGGGGGAGGGTCCCCTAGATTTTTTCCTAGGAAGGGTCCGAAATTTCGAGGCTAGAGGGGTGGACACCCCCTACTCCCGTCTATGCCTATGTATGAACATATTCATAATTCTCGTGTCAAAAAGTGTCTTAGCAAAATGGAGTTCCCATTCTTTCTAATATGGCTAGAGTATAATAATGTGATATTAGGTTTTTCATTCAAACAGTTTTTTTCGGATAGGACCGTTATCGTAATTGAAGACGCTTCTTGATCCCCTTTCGCTGCTTAGCAAACGGAAAGGGTTAATGTATGAGTAATGATTTATATTATGTGCTTTTGTGTTGATTTTTTTTGACGTTCTTATCTTTGGCCCTGGTACAATGTTCTGGCGGCCTAAAAATGAACTAGATATTTGCCTGGAATAGTGGTGACTAAAAAAGAAAATTTGTACATAAGCGGGTAGGTGTCCAAGAAGGAAGGGGGGGGGTTAGGGGCTATAGCCCTCTCCCCCCTACACCCTTCCCCATTTCACTACTTTGACGGCAGAATAAACAAGAAATGAATAGTATTTATGAAAATGTAATGTGATTAATCAATAACTGTCTGAAGTTTGTACAAAGGTGGTGGCACTAAAAAATTTATTTTTCATTATACGAAATTCGTATTATTAATGTTTGTAATAAATAATACGAATTTCGTATAATGAAAATTAAATTTTTGAGTGGATTAATATAATAAATATCCTTAACATTGTTCATCATTTTTGTAAAACTATAGTGACACAAAAGGATCCAATATTTTATTTTAATTTTTCTGCCATACCTAAAACAATTATTGAACCACCACAGCAAGATAATTTATGTCTACCAAAATCATTTTTTGCCTTTTTGCTTTTTAACTAAAGAAAACTAATCGTTTTCGGTTTTTAGCTACCATCCACAAACTTCTAAATTTGTTTCACGTTTTTGATCGATTTTTTGGAATTGGTCGAAGAATTTCGAAAAAACGCGATTTTTAAAAATTCTGTAAAAAAGCATTAATATCATCAGTCATTCTCCATTCCATGTCCTTTTCTTGATTATAGCACTCAGTATTTTTGCCAACAAAAACAACCCCATACACTTTTTGGTTATAAATTTTGTTTGCTACGTTAAGGTCTCTCCGGACAGTTTTTATTGCAGAGCGTTGAGTAGTAAACAAATAGCAATAAAGAGCAAATATTATCCATTTTTTACACACAATTTATTTTTGAATTATTATACTTATAGAGTATTATAATATTTTAAGATATTCAAATGACGAAAATTTGACTAATTGGCTAAAAGAAGGCAACAAATTCTGTTTACAATAAGGATATTTTTTGAATTTATGTGAAATAAATTTTTAAAATTATAAAAAAAATAAAAAAAACCATTAAAATCAAACAAAAATTGTGGCACATATGTTTTATGTGGGAATCGATCTCGGGACCTTTCAAAAATTTGACTACGCGCTAACCGACTATGCCACTGCAACCATGGGATGATGTGCTCTAAAACGGATTTATAAGCAAACCCTCTGAAATAAATCGATAAAACGTACGACGCACCACAGAACCATTTGTGCGTTGACTGGTTTTCTTCTGGTCCTGATTTGAAAACGAAGGGTTGAAAGGTATTGTTTTGCTTCGTTTTGCATTCCCACCACGTGCAGGCCAGGAAATTGCATACCACAGACACAAATAGAAACATCATTCACACAGAGGCTAAAGTCCTCCCAATAGCAAGACACATTCAACTCCACGCAAAACAAGCAAAATTGGCAGCCATGTACACAAACAATCCACTCAACTATTTAACACAACAACCTGCACCCAGCAGGCTCAAAAAGCAAACAATATTTCACAACAAGAACTACACAACAAACATTCCAACAGACATACACAACAAAACCTACAAAGCACTAAAACAACAAATACACACAAACACAGTCACAAACCACATCAACAACACTCCAATAAACACAATACTTCAAACAAAAGCACCAGCAATAAGCAACGAAGAAAAAAATCTTTCTCGCGGGGTCAGGAGAACCCTCGCCCAACTCAGGGCGGGGAAATCTCCTTTCCTCTTCTCCTACCTACACAAAATCAATCCTACACAACACATCACCAAACTGCCCGCTATGCAAAACACAAATACACACAACACAACATCTTTTCACATGCATAATCATTAATACGACCTTGGGACCAGAGGACCTTTGGGCGAACCCCGCAGCAGTTGCTGAGCTCCTCTGGGAGTGGGAAGAGGGGGTGAGCAAGGCGAGTAGCGTGCCGGACGTACCAAACCAGGCCCAGGGTTGACGGAAACCCTGGCTACTGGCAAAGGACAACAACCATTTGTGCGTTGAAAAATACAAAAGATATTATGGTCTTCCAAAAATTATAAATTTCAATAGAAATGTACCATCTGGAGCTTTAAATTTTACCAAATTAAATTAAATTGAAGTTTCACCGAAATTTTGAAAAAATTAACTTCCATTTTTCACGGAAAATTGTATATTAAGAAATAAATAAAAAAATATTTCCATAAATTGTTACATACGTGAAAAAGGGTAACAATTCTTCTTTATTGGAAGTATTTTCCCTAATAAATAATGAATAGTGCATTTCTAAGCGTTTAAAAAAAATTTTGTTGCAATCTGATTTTTTAAGGTCTCTCCGGACAGTTTTCTTGAGTGTGAAAAATCGCGATTTGGGGCATACGAGATCTCGTGAAATACAGAAATATTTTCATAAAAAATTAGTATGAGTGTTAAAAAGGCAAAAATACCACGATTATAAAGTGCACATTTATTATATTATTGGCAGTAGGTAAAATAATTGATATTAAAAATCAGATTGCAACGAATTTTTTTAAAACTCTTAGAAATATGCACTACTCATTATTTATTAATTAAAATACTTCCAATAAAAAGGAATTGTTACCCTTTTTCACGTACGTAACAATTTATCGAAATATTTTTGTATTTATGGTTTAATACACAATTTTCCGTAAAAAATGAAGGTTAATTTTTTTCAAAATTGCAGTGAGACTTCGATTTAATTTAATTTGGTAAAATTTAAAGCTCCAGATAGTAAGTTTCTATTGAAATTTATAATTTTTGGAAGGCCACAATATCTCGTTTTTTAACGCATAAATAGTTCTGTCGTGCGTTTTATCGATTTATTTCAGAGGGTTTGTTTATAAATCGCTTTTAGAGCCCAGAACCTCATGGTTGCAGTGGCATAGTCGGTTAGCGCGTGGTCAAATTTTTGAAAGGTCCCGAGATCGATACCCACATAACACATATTTGACCATAATTTTTGTTTCATTTTATTAATTTTTTTTAATTTTTTTATAATTTTTAAAATTTATTTCACATAAATTCAGCAAATATCATTATTGTAAACAGAGTTTGTTGCCTGCTGTTTGCCAATTAGTCAAATTTTCGTCATTTGAATTAAAAAAAGTAAAAAATAAATTGTGTGTAAATAAAAATGGGTAATTTTTGCTTTTTATTGCAATTGGTTTACTACTAAACGCTCTGCAATAAAAACTTGCCGGAGAGATCTTAAGGCGGTTTGTATAAACTTTATTCTTGTACAAATTTATATGCTTTAATTAATTTAACTATGGTTGAATTATATCTGGCTGACGCTGAAAATTAGAATGCAGATATGAGGGCACCGATTAAAATTGTGCGGTATTGACGTTTTTTTTAAAGAAACAAATAAGAACGCAGAATTTTTTTTTCAATTCCAACTTTTCATAAAATAAACAAAAATTAACCAACTTTCCTTAAAAAAATTTGCATTTAGGTTTCAAATTAAGTAATTTGAGAAATAATTATTAAAATACAGGTGTTAATCTTTGTTATTAATCCGCTTTAGTAAAAAATTTTGAATGTTTTTGTTGTTAAATAATCGATTCAATACTGCAAATATCGCGGTCAGTAGATTTTATTTGCCTATAAACGCAATATTAATATATCTGTACCAGTATTTAATCCCGGTGTCATTGTGTGTACCTCATAGTCAGACGTGTATATGGTAGTCATTAATAAATATTTTGCTTAATAACGCATAATATTTCGCTTTATTTTAATCTACTGTGGCATAATTCTTTAGTTTTAAACACGCATATTTATAGTACAAAAATTATATTTTTGTTTGGTTTTGCATAATAAAATTAAAAACCTTAGATTTGTTTTCCCCGTGTGTTTTTGTCAATCGGTCTTTGTTCATCCCGTGATTTTTCTGTTTTGATTTTAAAGTCTTGTTAATCTAGTTAACTGTTTACTGTTTTTGTAATTGTTTCGCCATGTAAAATTTTAAAATGCACTGATGCTCTAGAGTTTATGTTTAATGTTAGTTTGTCACTCCTTTGTAAGCCTGAAACATAAAAAAAACATTTTTTTTAACAACACCAATTTTTAAAATCACATAGGTTGGGTGAATTCTTGTTCAACCGCATTTAGAGTCCTATACCTTTAACGAAGGTTCTTGTGTAACATTGCTATGCAAAATCTTTTATATGAATATAAAAAATACGACTTCGTTTGGCCGTTCCAATTGTCTTGTTGTAACGCGCCACTCGTAGCAGATTGCAATGTTTTTTTAAAGTTTATTGAAATACTTTTCCGTTGTTCGACTGAAACAGCAGCAGCTGGTCGAGATATGTCTATTGTAAATTGTACAAAATGTTTTGTTCTGATAAAAAGTCAGAATTTGTATTATTTCACTTTAGTCAATATTGCTTCTGATGTTGTGGTTTCTGTGCAGGGCACCGTTTTTTTCTCAAAAAATTGTGTGGTTTTTTTCCATTCTTGCAGTCTTTATTTTGAATTTCTATGGTTGAATTATATCTGGCTGACGCTGAAAATTAGAATGCAGACATGAGGGGACCAATTAAAATTGTGCGGTAATTACGTTTTTTTTTTTTAAAAACAAATAAGAACGCAGAATTTTTTTTAATTCCACCTTTTTACAAAATATACAAGAATTAACCATCTTTAGCCTTTTAAAAATTTGCATTTGGTTTTAAATCAAGTAAATTGATAAATAATTATAAAAATACGGGTTTTGATCTTTATTATTAAACCGATTTCGTTAAAAATTTTGAATGGCTTTGTTGTTAAATAGTCGATTCAATACTGCAATTTTCGCGGTCAGCTAGATTTTATTTGCCTATAGTGATTTTTGTTTAACAAATTATCTGTGCAAATAAATTGTTTTTATTAGTTTTAACTCTTGTGCATTTTACAATGCGACATTATAACAAAAAATAAGTTAGGATTGATTATAAATCATTTATGGAAGCAAAAAATGTATAAAATATAACAAAATTTGCATAAATTTGCATCTTCTATGAAAAATTTAAGTCAGCGAATGCTGTTATAATGATATGTACCTCTATTATAATGTCATATTCACCATTAAAATTCACGTGAATTAAAATGGAAAGTAAACCATTATAATGATATTTAATTAATTTTATCCTGAATTCGAAATGAATAAATGGAAGAAATATTACATGAATAAAGTCATTCATTTTGAATAAAAATTAGCATATGAAAATAAATTATTTATAAATACGACAAAAATTTTGTTTTTTCTGACGAGTTGTAAACTCAAGAAGAAACGAAAAGCTTTCTTTTAAATGTCTGAATAGCCCCGTTCTTAGCCAGTATTACACTTGTGCTTATATATATAATATGAAATTAAATTATGTCATTATAATGGCTTATTCATTTTAATTTGCGTGAATTTAAATGGCGAATTTGCTTTTATAATAGAAGTATACCATTTAAAGTGTGGCTCATACTTCGTTCGCAGTGTCCAAAGAACAAAGTCAAAGAGTCTAATGAACATTTTGGACAAGCCAAATTGTCTTTTGGACAATCCAAAAGTATCTTTTGGACAGCTAAAACAAAGTTAAAATATTAACGTGCGTTTTAGACACATTGGATGATCCTTTGAACAATATATAACAAACGTTCATACTTCGTCCAAATGACAACTATTTGAAATTCTCAAAAACCATTTTTGGATTGTCCAAAGTATTACTTTGGGTTCTCCAAAAGTTGTCCTGAGACGAAGTATCAACATGTTTAAAAATTTCCTTTGGATATTGTATTTTGGAATTTTTTCCTCTTGCATTTTAGACTTTCTACTTTAGACACTTTGAACGAAGTAGGAACCAGCCTTAAATGGACTATATTATAATAGCACGCTGACTAAATTTTTTATATTCACAATTGTACCAAATCATTGCTTGTTTTTTCTTGGTTTTAACCTCAGCACTATATAAAATTAATCATCACTAATCTCTAGAAATCATAGATTAAATTTAACAATTAAACTATCATTTTACTTGTAAGATTTTTTGAGAACAATGATATGAAAATACTTTTCGATAAACTATTCTGAGAATTAGTAGAAAGTTTTATTCTAATTAGTCAAAGCCGAATAGACCATTAAATTTTACAGTAGGTATTTGAAGAGTAAAATGTTTGTTTAGTTTTTACAATTGTTTGATGGGTTCGTAAGTTTTGACCTTGGTTTTATAAGCAAAACATTAATTTCAAACTTGTTTTGCAAGATTTGTTATCAATTTATTTAAAGGTGCGGTGCGGAGTCAAACTTTTTGTCTTCGATTTCGATAATTTTTGGTAAAAACCTTACCCCTGCCTCTAATAGCTCACAAAAATTTTTTCAACAAAATATTTGCAGTGAGTCAGGAATTATGACCCCCCAAAAATGGCATTTTTCGAAAATTCTGTACGTGACAAATTGCTTAATGGGTATTACGATTTACGTTATAAATTATGCACTCAAAGAAAGCGGATATTTTCTACTCTAATTTGATACCTCGATCGTTATGATTGTGCAGTATTTGTCGAAATATTGCGTTTCCTGTACAAAAAACACTCGATTTTTCGCTAAAAACACTAAGTGAAGGAAAAAAGTTGGATAAAATTTACAAATTCACTCCCGTCGTTTGGTGTTTTTTGGCGAAAAAATTGCGGGTTTTTTGTACGGGAAACGCAATATTTCGACAAATACTGCATCAATCTTAACGATCAAGGTATCAAATTAGATTAGAAAATAGCCGCTTTCTTTAAGTGCATAATTTGTAACGTAAATCGTAATACCTATTGAGCGATTTGTCTGTCATGTGCAAAATAGTCGAAAAATGCCATTTTTGGGGGGTCATAACTCCTAACTCACTGCAGATATTTTGTTGAAAAAATTTTTGTGGGCTATTGGGGTTAGAGGTAAGATTTTCACAAAAAATTATCAAAATCGAAGACAAAAAGTTTGACTCCGAACCGCACCTTTAAAGAATTTTTTCTTTAAATTCCCGTTTTTAAAATTTTTTTATTTATTTATTTTTTAACCGTCCATGTGTTGCGTTTCACATGGCCCCATCAAAACCTTAATGATTTGGTTAAACAGTGAATATGAGTTGCACTTTTTTCTTTAAATTATTTATTTTTGATAGAAGTATGTAATATTCAGAGGGTCTTTTATCTTTCGAGCTTCAATAGAGGTTATCAAGTTATTAATTGTTCACGGATTCAACTGGCTTCTTTTTCGTAATCCGTGAACCAGTCCTGCTACTATGGCCCTGAACAAAAACGCAACAACTTTTACTCTTTGCCAAATTTTGGAAATATGCAAAATGTGCATATTAATGATGTTTTACAGAGCGAAAGTTCGCTTCTAGGACTTCCGGAAAGCATATCAGCTAACAATACGGTTGATTTAGACGATAATTGTATTAATTAGCTGTCATTAAACTCTACACATCAATCAAACGTTTGCATAAATCAACCTTACCGTTAGCGATATATCATCACCTAAATTTTTTTCTAATCCTAATCATTTTTAAGCAGACTTTAATTAACCCGTTCCCGTGATTGCCTTTTCCTCGGTTACAACCGTGAACTCTTCGTATGATCTAAGTCGTACTTAGGTCAAACATAGTTTTTGTGCGTAATTAGGGCAGAGTGAGCGAACAAATTAAAATGGTTAAATCTGTACGGTAGCAATATGCAGATTTTAGGCAATATCCTACGTAATACACTGTATCCGTGAATAAAATATGCATGTTGCTACCGGACAGCTTTAACCATTTTAATTTGTTCGCTCATTGGGCACTAATTACGCAAATATTAAGTATGACCTAAGTACGACCTAGGTCATACGTAGAGTTTACTGTAGCGAGGTTTACGTACGAGTACGACATTAGTCATACAAAAAACCACCACTGTAAGACAAACGTTTCATCTTTGTTATACAAAGGTTTCACGGTTGTAACGGGAGAAAAGGCCATCACAGGAACGGGTTAATAAATGTTACAACGGTGTAAAAACGCGTGGAACGCGTTGTCACTTATCACTCCGGTGTGAACCAGCCTATATAGTATATTGATCGATAGATCGATTTTTATTTTTTTACTTATCCCGCACTTCTTGCCCTGTAGATGAAAGTTTTTATGAAAAAAGCATGGTATGCAAAGCCCACCAGAGGAGAATTATATAGCCTTTACCCAGTTTTCAAAGAATAACGTAGCGATTTGTAGCAAAATTTTTATTTATTGTGAAACAGGTGGATTGAATTAATAAAGAAAAAAATTTCTGAAAATTATAATGCGTTACAAAGAAAGGCGTACACCTCAATTAAATATGAATCTATTCTTGTTTTTGAAAATAAAGGTCCAAGAACGTCCAACACCCACAACTCAATAACCTGTTAATAGGGTGTTGCTTTACAAAAAACGCAAACGTCACTCAGCCAGAGGGATTATTTTTGCAGTAGAAAAATAGGAAGAAGGGCGTCAAACCAAACATGAATATGATTTTTATTTTCGGATCTAAAATATCTCTTCTTTTTTAGGCCATTTTATTATGGTTTTCGAACTTGGAAAAATACCTGGCACCATAGCGGTCCTATTTATTACTAAAGTGTAAAGTGTTTTAGTTTTTTTTGATGGGTGTCTATTTTGACAGATATGTTTTAAGAATTTTCAATCGTTTACAACTAAAAAAATCAAGTTTTAAATATGCGTTTTAAAATGCGATAGTATCAGCGCATAATCTATCCCAGTTTTTGCTTCGGGCGACAAAGTTAACAAAATTTTGTCAAGTTTTCGTGTTTTGATAAAATCTCCGGCCGGTTTGCTCTTGTTCTGTTTTTGGGCACTCAGACGTGAAAACACGGTTTTCTTGTAAACGAATTGGAACGGGGCTGTTTAAGTTTTAAATAGCGTGTTCATCTTGATGTTATTTTTTGCTTCTATAATTGGTACTCAATTCAGTACATAATTTAATCCAGTATAGCCAGTTATAGTTAGTGTATAGCAAATTTTAATACCGATTTATTAATGGCTATCTACATATTGCATGGGTCTTAGAGTCCGGGGAGGGAATTCGGAGCCATCAGAAACTTTTTGTAAATTGAAACCATGAAATTTTAGCAAGTTAGAAAATTGGTTGCCTTCAGTATAAGTTTTCGCGATTTTAAACATTCGGTCCCACCTAATCCCCACATTGCTGGCTTCAAGTTCTCCATTTTTAGTTGCAAGATTCAATTCGGATAATCGCCCCAAGCTCAAAAGATTCTAAATTGTTTTCTATTGGTTTGAATATCTAATGGGTGGACGACCAAAAATTTTAATCTTAAAAAAAGACGCTAATTGAATATTTATTGTTGGATTTGCTATATTTTACTAATGTAGTGCTTTCTTAACGTGATTATGATCGTTTTTATAACTTCTCATCATTGTTTTAACCTATTTTATGCGTAGATAAGCTTTTTATATGTAAATTTGTTGGTTTAACCGATGAATTTAGCTGAAAAAATAATTTGCATACTGTGTCGTTTAATTTGCATAAGCATGGTTTGCGCGCAACTAATTGGTCTTTCGTTAAAATCAGGGAAGAGCGCGGAGCGCTCTTTCCCTTATATTAAATGGGTTAAGTCACTGCGCGGTTAACCGTTGTTAAATAGCATCATCGAAATCAACAAAACCTTTAATAGTTTTTAGCCAATAAAAAATAAAACATTTTACATAACTAAAATATTACCCATATTTTTCTGATATTAAAAACCTAAAAACTTTTGCTAAACATACCTAAATTTCATACTAAAAAGCTTAATTTGCTTAACTTTTTTTTGTTTTTTTGGGGGTCCCCAAAAGTTTTTTATGTGGTAAATATTTGGCAGCTTATTTTTTGCACGTAGATGCTAAATTGCCCCCTCACCTGAATTTTATTCTCGTATATGCTCTATTGCCCGTAAGTTAAACCTCTGTTCATGTTAAAACGACCATTTTCTAAGTTACGCATTAGGTACTGGGGTACTTGTGGACACTTTTTCCTTACTGAATTACATATTAAGTAACTCATTTAAGTAATACACCTTCTCTTTGGTTTCTATTTTGTTTGTTTTAATTATATCCCTTACCTTTTATAAAAATTACTAATTTTAAACGGGGAAGAGCGAAAAAAATTTACACTTAATTAGCAGCCATATGGCAACAATAAAAATATTTAAAAAAATAAAATAAAATAAATCTTGGGTGACGTGTGAGCGCTGCGGGATACAATGTTTTAATAGACGGAATATTTATAAAAATCGAAACAAAAAAATTTTTTATATGGAAAACTATAAAGCTACAATCACTTCAAAAATTTAATGCGAGAAAAGACTAGTCTGGGTAACCTCGTAAAGTTGTATGGTACCTGGAAAAACCATTTACAATGGTGTGGTTTTGTTGTTTAAAAATAAACCATCAATCTAGAAAAATCAAGCACAAAACAAAACTCCAAATAAAGCTAATTTCCAAAAAAGTGATTAAATCAGGTCTAACTAAAAAAATTTAAACAGAAAAAAACACACTATTTTATATGGTTCTTTCAGGTTCCATACAATTTTACGGAGTTACCCAGACTTAATTTTTGTATAGTATACTGCTTAAAATTACATTGAAGTTTTGGATATGAAAATAATTGTATTCATATCATGAGAAGACCATGACGTTTTTTTAAAATGAGTAAATTTTTTAATGTTTTATATTTTTAATAAATGACATTGAATTCAATGCATTAAAAGGCGGAAATTCTAGCAAAAGACGAAACAAAGTTTCGAAAAAAAAGCCTTATATTAAATGGAATAGTATAAAGCTACATAAGTCTAAAAACTAAATGCCAGAAAAGACTGAAACAAGTCTCTTTAAACCTGTAAATTAATAACAGATTTTGTGAAATTTTTAGAAAAACAAAACCGAATAAAAACAATACGTGTAAAAGCTTTAGTTTGCGTTTTTTAACTAATAATAAAATTTAATTCATATAAATTTCTCTCAAAGTGAATTAAATTTTACATGAGTTAACCAGCTGTAAATACCATAGTATTAGTTGAGTTACACGTCGTCAAAACGATACAAAAAAAGTATAACGCAAGCGTCACAGTAACCATGAAAAATTTCTGTCAAAATAAGTTATCGCATTGCGCATTAAATTTTGTAATTTATCATTATTTTTGTATAAAGCAAAACATACCGCCATATTAACAGCTTTTTAAAATCAAATATCAAGTTCTAAGTCCGAAAAACATTGAAAAATTCAGATTTAATATAAGGCGACTTTTTCTTTAATGTTTCTATTTATTACATAAAACAAATTAGCTGTCAATGTATTTGTTAAATTAAAAGTCGCCTTATATTAAATCTGAATTTTTCATTGTTTTTCGGACTTAGAACTTGATATTTGATTTTAAAAAGCTGTTAATATGGCGGTATGTTTTGCTTTATACGAAAATAATGATAAATTACAAAATTTAATGCGCAATGCGATAACTTATTTTGACAGAAATTTTTCATGGTTACTGTGACGCTTGCGTTATACTTTTTTTGTATCGTTTTGACGACGTGTAACTCAACTAATACTATGGTATTTACAGCTGGTTAACTCATGTAAAATTTAATTCACTTTGAGAGAAATTTATATGAATTAAATTTTATTATTAGTTAAAAAACGCAAACTAAAGCTTTTACACGTATTGTTTTTATTCGGTTTTGTTTTTCTAAAAATTTCACAAAATCTGTTATTAATTTACAGGTTTTAAAGAGACTTGTTTCAGTCTTTTCTGGCATTTAGTTTTTAGACTTATGTAGCTTTATACTATTCCATTTAATATAAGGCTTTTTTTTCGAAACTTTGTTTCGTCTTTTGCTAGAATGAATATTACGTTCAGTTTTTTCGCGCGGTTTTCCAACCAAAAAATTAAAGAGGTTCAACCGTTGTGTTTTTTAGATCGAAATCTTGTTTATGTGAGATTCGAGAATCAGAAAAAAACTAATTGTAATGCTTTAATTGAATAATACTACATAAAGCCGCCAACATTTTGGGAATTGGTATTTTTCTACTTGAATTATTCTTCAATTTCTAAAATACAACAGTGAAATGCATCTTAAGCTGAGAGCAAGTTTTTTTCGTGGTAGGATCACGTCAGGATTTTTAGACCCTCAAAATGTCATAATATTCGTGATCACGTCATATATGTTTTGCTGTGTGAGAATGGTTAAGGGAGGAGCTGTTAGAATTACTTTTAGCCAATTAGCGCTTGGAAAAAATTGAATCTCCAATGCATGAAAGATCTACATTTTTTCCCAAGCCCTAATTGGCTAAAAATGATTCTATAAGGTCATAACTCTGTGAAGGTCTTTAACCCTGAACAATTTCCTTTTAAATGGGAGGGTTTTGGCTATCGTGATCCGACCAAATTTCATTATTTTAGGTAGGTCTATATAATTTTGTGTCTTTATCGCTGGAAAACATGGTGTTTTCGTGAAAGTTAATTGACGAACTCAGTAATGTTCAGGGTATATTCGTGGGCTATTCTTCTAAAAAAATTGGGGTTTTACTATGACTGAACTGAAGATAGGAGGATATAAACGATAATATATAAGATTCTTGACCAATCGTTTATTGTAGCCTCCATCATGGACGTGAGTGCTGTTTAAATCTATTGCGTTTAAAGAAAACTGGTAATTATCCATCTTTAAGCATGTTTAATCATTCGAAATGCCGAAATAAAATCGAACATATAAAATTTAACGTTTCTTTTAAAAAAAAAATTGGTAATTTTTGCTATAAAAAAAGGTCTTCAACATAAATTTCTTTATATATCTTAGTGATACTTCTTCACGCTTTATAGAGCTCCAGATATTTTGTTTATTGTTTGTAATTTAAAATATTCTATTTTCTCTTTTCAACAACTGGATCCAATGTTTTACCTACTTCAGGGACAAAAAAGCTCCAAAACCTCAATGACCGTAAAAAATCTAAATTAATTACTTAAAATTTATTACTGCTGACTAAATTAATGATTTATATTAATGGCTTATAGGCACCTTGCACTGAAACGCAGTTTATACATAAAGTATGCAATATACATAAGCGTCACCATAATGGATAATTACCGTACTCCTACTTATCTTTCGTAGTATGCAGATCAACCGATCGAAATTTCGCGCGCTTTCTGTCGATTGATCTGCATACTACGAAAAAATAAGTAGGAGTACGGTAATTATCCATTATGGTGACACTTATGTATATTGCATACTTCATGTATAAACTGCGTTTCAGTGCAAGGTGCCTATACTTGCGTATGTTTTAATTTTCAACTTTATCTATATGATTGGTATATCTGATTTCAGCAAAACATATTAAAAAAATCAAAAATTTTTGATTTGGACAAAACTTTATTAATATTGTTTATTTTGTTTTGTTTTTTTTAAACAAATCAATGCAAAAATTGAATCAAATTTATAATCATGTTCAAACATATATGCTGTATGTTTTAGCTGTTTAAACATTGTAGTGATTAATAAATATCCTGAGTCATAATCTGTTTGAACATGTTAAATTATTCGAAACTAGAAATTTTAACATAGTTTTAATGAAAACTTCCGGTTTAAATCATCACCAAATACTTTTTTATTGTAATTTTGTCGAAAAAAACAAGGAAATTTGTCTTTTCCTAATCAAAATTATGTATTACTAAATAAACTTTTAGTTTTAAGAGTATTTACCAAAGTTAATTATTTCCTTTGGGTAAATTTCTCGCGTACAGTTTTATTTAACTTTTGTCACTTCGAAAAAATAACGTAACTGTTGAACTATATCGAAACTAAACATTTTAGTTAGTGTAATACGCACAGCGAACAAAAAAAATCCATTTACAAACCAAATCGGCGTGATTCGTAGGAATTCGGAGTAAATCTGGGTTACCATACCGGCCGTACTGAATTCTAGACCCCCACCCAAGTAAATGGGCGACCCCCGTTTTAATCTTTGGCCCTTTTCAATTTTCAAAATACAGGCCCCGATCCGTGTTGAGATTTCGTAACGAGTTTTGATTTTTAAAAGTGTAATTTCCGATTTTCTGCCAATTAAATATGATAAGTAAACAAACATAACTTTGAAACGGTGAATATAACTTTTTGGAAAATTTATATGGTTTTTAAAATGTTCAATCTGAAAATTTCTAAAATATATAATTTTCACTGAATTATTTTTTATGAATTATACACTGTAGGAATCGATTTTTTACTTTTTTTTGCGTGAATTAAATCAAAATGCTACAAAAATTTGGAAGTATTTGATATAATAGGAATGCTAAGTTACTAGAGGTGAGGTATACCATGTACTTTGTATTACAGTATTTTAAAAATTTTGTGTGAAGATTAGCATATTTTTGGATAGCATATGGCTGAAAAATTTGGAGGATGATCTGTTGCAATAGCAAAAAAACTGAAAAATTTAAATGAAATTAATATTTAATTACGGTAAAAAAATAACTGATCTTTAAAAAAATTTTCGGTCGAAATGTGTTTGCTGTATTTTTTCGCACATTTTATTGCTGTGTTTTGCCTTTGATTTGTTTTAATAATTTTTTTGTTAGTAGTACAACCGCCTAATTCACCGTTGCAGTAGTGATAATATAAGATTTTTTTATTTCGCATTTGTAATATAAATTTTTTTAAAGAAAAGCATGAATATTATTAGAATGTTTTGCGTTTTGAATACGTCTTGTAGCTTAATTTTTCCGTTAGGTTAATTTATGACCGGAATAGCAAAAATTTTATAGGCACCTTGCACTGAAACGCAGTTTATACATGAAGTATGCAATATACATAAGTGTCACCATAATGGATAATTACCGTACTCCTACTTATCTTTTCGTAGTATGCAGATCAACCGATAGAGAGCGCGCGAAATTTCGATCGGTTGATCTGCATACTACGAAAGATAAGTAGGAGTACGGTAATTATCCATTATGGTGACGCTTATGTATATTACATACTTTATGTATAAACTGCGTTTCTGTGCAAGGTGCCTATACTGTTGCTGTCCCTGAGTATCAATCACTACAACCATAATAATCACAAATGAAATTAAGTTCGTGCTCTCCTCAAAAATTTTAAAAAGATTAAGTTGTAGTTAAGAAAAATTAGAAACAAATTAAAATATTTATTTTTTGCTTTTTTGCGACTTCGTCAACCAAAAGGTTGATTATGTGCGTCTATCACAGCATGCTAATCTAAAGTTCATCGATAGCTTTTTGGCGATTAGTGTTCATAATATTTGACCACTGGACAACTTAATGCACAACTTAAATAGATATTTAAAGAAAAGATAAAAAATAAAAGTGCGGAATAAAATCTTAGAAACAGTTTGAAATTTCGATTTCAACAAGCACATAGTCTGGAATTCGTTTACCTTTAGTGGTCTGTCATGTAATGTTTTGTAACAGATTTTTTTAATTTTTTTAAATAACATAAAATGGTTTTTTATAATATAGGACTTTATATTTTTATAAGGTGTTATTTTTTCCGACGTGTTAAATTATAAATAAACAAGGTGCGATCGTTTTGTTTCGTTTGTGACAGTTTCCTTCATTCGTCTATTGGCATAAAGGCCGGATACTTTGGTTGTAAAGACATTTTTTTAAACCGATAGTAAGAATTTGATTTCGTTGAATCTGTGTTAGAAAACGAAAACTCTAAAAATATAGGCAAACGTTTTAAAGGGCAATCGAAAGGGAAAAGATCTCCCGTTTTTTATGCCAAGTAATTGGGTCGATCGAAACAATCCGTCAGTTTTTAATTTCCGTAACCATCTTTTCACTTTTCAGACAGTTTAAAAAACTTTGGCGAACATTGAACGGCCTAAAACATTGAAAATTCAAATGGCTATCAACAGAGTTTTTACTGCCCTTTTGTTAGCTTCGAGTTTTTTGCTGCTTGCAGCACAAGGTAAATAAGAGTTTTTCTTGAATTTTATTAATGTATTTTTAATGTTTATTAAATGTCGTCAGTTTAAAGACGAGCTGCATATACCACGGCTTTGTTTTGGTTGAAAAAAGTTTGTTTTTATTATTGTCAGTTTTTTTTTTTCTAAGCGTTTTTTTATGCTTAAACAAAATTTTAACTTACTGAGCAAAAAGTAAGACTTTTTTCCGGTACATTTTATGGTAATTATAAAATTAATTGAACAAATAACCGTTTCTAAAGAATTTTTTGACAGTTGCAAATGCTCGCGAATTACGCGAATTCAAACCATAACACACTTTAACCATTAGCATTTTAAAATTCCAAAAGTTTGACTTTTTAGTCGCGTGATATGTGTCTAGCTTCACGGTGGTTTATCTGACGTTATGACTTAAGTCGAAGGAGCTAAGCTATACAAAATATAGCAACTTGTATTACGATGCCGCCGCTGAAAATTTCGGTGGCGGAATATTAATCCTTGTGTGCACGTATTATCTTTCTTCTGTTTTTTGTCGTGTAAATTCTAAACCCACCTCGTAAAAACAACTGTTATACGCATCTTTTTAGATTGCAAGGACGTGGACGAAAATTGTCCGCACTGGACGGGCTACTGCTCGAGTAACGACTGGGTGCGCGACACCTGCAAACTTTCCTGCAACATTTGCTCAACGAAATCAGAGAAGGAAAAGTCGAAGACAAAGTCAACATGTATGAATGATTTGTTTGCCGTTACTACTTTACCGTTGTTATTAAAAATAACATGTGCACACTGGTGACAAAACTTTACCTTTAAGCGATCTTTGACATCTTGCCGCTAGAAAAATTTAGTAAGAAGTATCATTAGTTTCATGTATTTTCTGCAATAAACGTTGAAGCGTTCCATCTACTGTGCAACAACTGGGTGTGAATTAAAAACATGTTTTAGCGTCAACAAAAAGGGCATGCAAGGACGAAGATTCCAGTTGCAGAGGATGGATAAATGATGATCCGAACGTCTGTTTCAGCCAGCAGTACATTAGAGACAATTGCAAGCGTTCCTGTGGGAACTGCGGTGAAGGCATTCCAAGAAGTAAATAAAAACTGTGTTTTAAAAAAATTATAAATAAACTGAATTAATTTTATTTAAAGTTTAAATTAAGTTGATATTTTCAGGTACTTATGAGTAATAAACAATTTACAACGAAAAAGTACATATATGTTTAATTTTTAAAAGCGAATAATTGAAAAGCTGGCTGCTTGAAAGTTAGGTAAACATTAGTGAATTACAATTGCAATTGTGTGGTTAAAACTAAATTTTACAGTTGCGTATTTAAAAAAATACATTTTTTACCATTATTTTCGGTAAAAAATTCGGGATTACTCATTTATTTCATTTAGTTTTCTAAATAGTATATACTAAATAGTATTATAAAAAACGCAACATGATAATAAGCTTAAGACTTAACGCATAAGCAAAAATGTCTAAAAAATTTTTAAAAAAGTTTGTTTTTTAAAAATACAGTTACTAAAGACAGTTTAATAGATAAGAAATACTATACTATGTTATACCTTTATAATTGCATATTAAAAGTGAATAAAGGTACTAAGTTACAACATCAAATTTTTAAGGATATGATGTAAAATACTTACCCCATGATCTCAAGCCGGTGCGCTTTTTGGTGGGAAAATGGCGCTCGGAGCACGGTGGAAAAATTAAATTCCCCACCATCCCAGTTTTTACCTACGGGGAAGAATTGGACTTTAGCATTGCCGATCCACCAATGTTCGGAGCTAGGTCTCTCAACTATACGTAAGTAGTTTTTATCCGTTAAAAATGTATTTTATTGTATTGTATTATAATTTTGTCGTAAACATAAGAAATAGAAAAATTTCACAGCATTATAAATTTGCAAAAAAACTATTGTTTTGATTGTGGATTTTTGCAGTTATTTATTGTTTTGTGTTTTTGCGGGTTTTTTTTAGTTTTAAACCTAAAGAAATAAGATAAAATTGCAGTATTGTAACTTGGTTATGCGAAAAATATGACCGATATTATTTGGTCAAAAACATAGTGCGAAAAATACTTAAAAGTTCAATTCAGTGTCTATTTTGACCCAAAAACAGAGTGCATCAAAAGTTAATTGCTGAAAAAAAAGAGAATGCACAAATGTATGTAGGTTTTTTTTACACTTTTGCTTTCTAAACGCTTAGATTTACTTTTGTGGCTTTAAAAGTCTGTTTTAAGGTACAAAAAATGACAATGTTTAAACTCATTAAAAATATACTGTATGGTTACAATTATTTTATTTTAGTGCATTTGCATGGGGTGTAAACGATAAAATGGAGTTGCATAGTGAATATGGATTTCTTGCCGTCAGAAACAATACCGACCACGTTGCTCTCACAACCACTATGAATAATGGTAAAATCCTTGCCTAATAACTGAAAACTAATAACAATAATTTACTCGTATTTCGCGTGCCGACCTCGATTTTTATTGGAAGCTAATTAACTTAACGATCGCGACACGACTAAAACGGATAAGAGATATTATTAAAGCTTGGTGTATCAGTGAACGTTTATCGCGCACCAAATGTGACACTCAGAAAAATTCTTAAAGAATAAAAAATGCAAAATAAAGAGTTATTTTTAGTTTTTTGACCAAAAAGCATTACAGGAATGGGAATATCAGTAAATATCAGTAACTCTTCTACTGACGTGTTCGACCAATATCACCACCACTTGATAAGATTATCCTACCACTCATTTTTATGTTTACCTTTTAATCGTGAAAACTCTAATGTAGCCTTAGCCCCGAAAAACACAGGTATCAAATTTTAACCTGATATATTTTGAGTTTAATAAATATTGGGTTTCGGGTGATTTAGGAATTTTATTTGTAACGGTACCCTTTTTAAAATACAATGTCTAAAACGAAATTTAAAAAAAATAGTATTAGGGCTAAAAATTTTATTCTTAACTTAGAAGCTACATTGTTTAATCCTTAAGTATCATTGGCTTGAAGTTTACCAAAGTTTTCTTTTCTTACTTAGTGTATAACAAAGGTTTCTTTTAAAGGCTTTACAACAGTCGAAGAAGGTACGGTTAGAGGTAATCATATAAAACTCCGATTGCAAGACATTGGAAGAATTAGCTTCAGTCGCGATCTCCCAGTACATGATGTAAGCTTTATTTTATAAAACCAGAATAATACAATACCAATATAAAGAATTATATAGCAATATTCGATAAATTTCGTGTTCTAACACGAAGTTTATCGAAAACATGTGGTATTCTTTATTGGTTACTAAAAACACATTTTTGATCAAGTATAGTAAATCATATTCTAATTCGACTAAAACTATTGTAATAAAAAATGATTAATTTTAAAATTTCTTTTTAAAATTTTAGAATTGTGACTAATTTTTTAATTCTGAAATTTTAGGGTTTTAAAAAAAAATTAAAAAATCATAAAATACAAAATATATATTTAAAGATGTAATAATTTTTTTTGTTTTGTTTTTTGAAAACATTATTATTATCACTTAGTTTTTGAACAATTTTTTGTAATTTAAATCTTTTAGGGTTTCACAGTTATTTTAGACCAAGTTTTACATTAAATAATAGGAAGCGCCATTTTAATACACTCTTAAGTATTTTAAAAAAAAATAGGATTGTTTTTATGACCACTTTTTATACGGTATTTCTTAAATTTAAGAATTAAAGCGTTAAAGCGTGTTCGTTGGGGAAGCATTAAAGCTTTAATTTAATGCTCGGTTACTGCTTTGTGGTTTGACAATATATCATTTATATTTATTTTTTTAGCTCAAAAGAGAATTTGTCCTCATTGGTCGAGATGTAATGGAACAGAAAGTTGAAATGGAAACGCTGACGCATTCAATGCAAGAGCATGCTTTCGTGCGATACAAAAAGATCTACCCATAACTTTATAATTTGGGATCTATCTTCGTATATCCTGAGGACCCATTGTTTTTTGAAGTCAAACGAACGTTTATTTTGTGTTTCTGCAAGAAAAAGTTCAAAATCCTAATTTGATTATATGTTGGATTATCCTTGGTTAAACACATATCTGTTTTGCTTCTATATCGCGGATCTCTCCTTTTTTTTAATATTCAGGATTTAATTTGGTGCCTTAGTATGGTACGGGGTCTTTAGAGCCTTAAACAGGGAACTTAGAGCCATCGAAAATTTTTGGGAACTTGGAGCCACGAGCAATGGGAACTTAGAGCCTTTAAGAAAAAATTGGTTTGGGGTTAGATTTAGGCTTAGCTTAGGCTTAGATACGCGTTTTGGCGATTTTTATTTTCGGTTCCAAGTTCCCATCTTTAGGCTCCAAGTTCCCCAATAACGGCTCCAAGTTCCCAAGGCTCCATCAACCCTAAATCCTTAGTATTTGTATTCGGGGATTTATGTAAAGTTTGCATTCGAAAATATATTTATGGAATATAAGTAAATATAACGCTCATTTTACAGGTGACGTATACATTTTAATTTACACAAATATAATCCATAATAAATACAACTAAAGCTAAAGTCTTTCAGGATGATATTGAAGGCGTAACCGCTCTTCGCCAGAAAAAAGTAAAGAATAAACGCTCCAGCGCAGAAAATTTAAAAAAAGTTTCCAGCGGTTATGTAACCAATACTTATTTAGTTGTGTGATGTGTTTCTCTGCATGTGATATTTTCTTGAAAAAGAGTGGTTACTTTAACACCCTGCTATTTTCATCCTGATGGAATTAATCTTTAATACAATTGATTCAATATCTTCTTTTTTGCGTCGGTGTTTTATATATTTTTATGATAGTTGCGAAAAATCTCTTTTTTTTGCTGATCTACATGCATTACAAATAAAAAAATAAATTTATACTGGCCTCACACCAGAATTTTATGGACTTTTAAATATTTTTGCAACCATTTTAAACAGACTATTTTTGGAAAGCCTTGTGCAATTTTAAAAAATATTATGAAAAAAATATATATAAATAAATGAACTTTATTATTCTGTGAACTGTGATCGATAAAAAATTTATGAAACAAATATGTAGCCATTGATCAGTTTTTAAAAAAGTATCTATTAATATTTTGAGAGTAAAGTAAAAAAAAAATTAAAATAAGTTTCTTGCAAAAAAGATAAAAAAAATAATACGCTAGAAGCAGTCTTAAGCTAATATCAGTCGACCAGCTATTAAAGTTTGTGAGATAGGGGCAAATATAAAATATTTTTATTTTTGGTTTAAAAATAGAGCTGTAATTTGAAAAATCAGATTGATAAAAAATAACAACGTTTAAAAAAATAACAGCAGATTATAAAAATAACAACAACAAGATACGTGGCGTGTTATGTAGTGAAATATGTCAAAAAATTAAGAATGGATTTTAAAAAAAAATCATTTCACTGTATTACCCATAATTTTGGTATATTATGTGAAAATTAAAGTATGGTTTTTATTACACTTCCTTTATGTTTAAATATTTAAGTAAACATTGAAGCTTCTTCATTTTGTTTAAAATAGGTTCATTGTGTCATGACTGGCTACTTCATAAATACAGCTGATAATAAAACGCTGCATAAAGAATATAAAAGGCTTTTAAGTTTAGATTTTACAATAATTCATAAAAAAAACCTTTCTGAACATTGGCTATAACTAAAAAATTTCATATTCTTTTTCACTTTACGTTTTGTATCAATTAATTTTAATTTATGATGAGTCAATAAGCCATAAGAGCTAAGGGGCCTGGTTGCATTAGAAACCCGATGGCATTTTCTGGTTACCTTGCTGGTAGCCGTAACCTGGCTCCGCTTGTGGCACAGCAGTCTGATTTGCCGCTTCCTCTGACTCAGTAGGCCATCTTCGGAAGAAAAATAACGCGTTTATCAGGTAGGCGACAAAGGTCGTGAGACAAAAAAACTAAACAGAATCTCAATTATAATGAAAATCGAATATTTTTTTTAAACAT
>JASAMX010015230.1:0-41867 GCA_030248175.1 Microlaimidae sp. YZB2_3
CAAAACGATTGAAGAGCTGCAATTTAAACGCTGTAATAACTAGTAACTCTGTTTGCTTTATGTTTCAAAACGTTTCTGGTACTATTATTAATATGGATATTAATTTTAATTATATCCAACATCGATATACAAAACTACAAAACTAGAAAGGAAACGGCCCGTAGGGCCCTCGCCTTTCTAGTATATATATATATATATATATTTGGAATAGCAGCACAATGGAGATTCTTACAGCCTACTAGGGTAAAACATTTTTGGAGATTTTTTTAGGAGAATCAGTTAAACCGGATCTCGGAGATGCTCTTGTACGAAAAAGTGGCGGCGGAAGAGCTGACGCGGCGCTCCGCGGCCAAAATCCCTTTTCAGAAGCTGGTGCAGGCGGGTGTCCACCTCACCACCGAACCCTTCTTCCGAGAAATGCTCATAGCCACCAGTCAAAAATTGGCCAGTAAGTTAAAATTTAAGGAACACATGATTATATGCAGACCTGTGCTCCACACGACAATGACCCCACCCCCCCCTTTATAAGTGACTCTGTCGCTGTGGCTCTGCCCATTGCCCCCCCCCCCGCCTACTTAAAGATAAAGTACTAAAAAAATACGTTTTTAACCTGTTTTTGCAAAATTTTGCAATTTTAACCTTTATTTTTAAAATTTAAGGCCATTTTAAGCCACTTTTTGGCTAGAATTCCGCTTTTTTGCTCTATTATTTTTTCTTTTTTTGCGCATTTGTTTGAAACAAATCAGCCCTTGCCGTCCTCTCCCCCATTTAAAAATTGCCTACTGTTACCAAACCACCTGGGGACATTCAGTTACATAGCCAGGGGGCGGCCGGCCCCCCCCCCCCCCCGAAATCCGGCGAAGCCGCATTTTTTTTTGAATTTTAGGAGAAAAATTTTTTTCTTTAAATATAAATAATTTAGAAACAGATGCGTTCAAAAAGCATAAAAATACCAAAAAAACAAATTTTTCCCGCTTCGCGGAAAGTGAATTGGTAATACTTAGTTTTTTTAATTACAATGGAGTGTGTACCATTCAATACATAGCTAAGGCATGTTAAAACTAATATATTATGAGATATATAGGTTTGATAATAGTTGTTTTAAACCCCTTAACAACATTTTGTACACTTGTGGAGTACTCCGCTTCTCCCCACTCTCTCCCCTTTTCTTGGCGAAACGTGGCATTCTGTATAAATGATCTTTTTTACATTTCGAATATTGTGTTACAAAAATTTACCACAAATCTTTGTGCATTCTAAAACCAGAAATTAATATAAAAATTCCCGCCGCGCGGGAAGATCAGGTTTATTTACAGTACAATTAATATTATTATCAGTAATATTTTTTGTTATTATAACTTCAACCATACTCATGAGAAAAATTTAAAGAAATCAGACAATAGATAGTATTGTTATATACAATTTCATCACCAGATTAATTTTGAAGATCAGACAAAACTGTGTAGAAATTAGGTAAAAAAGCAAAAGTAAAATGTATGTTCAAACCATAACCAGTTTTTAGTGCAGATTTTAAAAAAAATTTCCCAGACGCCCTGGCCGAGGCTTCGCGTCGGCTGGCACCGCTTCCGTAACATTTCCCTCCCTAGAACGCCCCCAAAAATAAAATCCTGGCCACAGTTTGCACAGGTTTGATAGATAAAATAAGGTCAGATCGCAAACGAGTAATAACTTAAAGCAGCGGCGTGCTCAGCAAGGGCGAAAGGGGGTGATCTAAATTTAAGTTTGTTGATAATAATAATATTTTTTTAATTGCCATGGCATAATGGCGTTCAATAGTCATGGCATATACATCAATACATGTTAAAATTACTATAAATAAAAATTAAACTTTTGGTAACGAACTTAAAGCACTTTAATATTAGGTGATAAAATATTAATATAAACTTTATATTTAATATAAACTTTATATTTAATATAAACTTTAATATTTGAATTCATTTTTTTTCTTTTATAACATTATCTTACGTTTCGAAACAATTTACGATTTTGATTAACAATTAAAATCAAAATTTCCAGTGTGTTTATATGCCTTAAATTAAAACTATTTTAAGGTTGCATTAAATTAAGAAAGTCGGGTTTCAGCCCCGTGATCCACCTAAATTACTTCCCTGACAAAAGGTTCTGCTTCTTGACCCGCTGATAAAAATACAGAACCCGTTCAGAGGACCCCCGCTCCCGCCTCTTCCCTTAAGGGTTAATTTTCCTCCTTCCTCAACCACTTCAGCAATTAAATCAGCAATTAAATCTTTTTTCAACTTTTAGTTATTTTAGGTTGCACGGGTGAAAGAATTCCCTTGGTAACCCGTGCCATGTCAAAATCTGCCATCAGTATTTCTTTAACTTTAATCAAAATCACCTGTCAATATGACCTTTTATCTAATTTTATTGTGTTTTAAGCTCTTTTGGCTATGAAAGCTCGTATTGAAATACCGCCAGAGTATGGGAGAAACATGTTTGGTGTGGTAGATGAATACGGGGTTCTGAAACCGGATGAAGGTGAAGTGTCAACAGTCCCTACCAGCAGCACCAAATACACATTAATTACTGTTGGTCTTAATTATTTAATTGTAAATGACAGCTTTCCGTATAAGACAAGAAGATAATAAGGAGTAATTTAGAATAAATAAGTTTAGTGAACGTATATCTTCGTATAATTTTCAATGAATTAAGACTCAATTTGCAGTTATTAATTTTAGTAGGTACACGAATTTTAATGATTTTTACAGAAACAAAAGACAACAAGTGAAAACTATGATAGTTTGTTTAAAATTTTTTTTCTCAAATGAACCCATCTTCCTTTTTAACATGCTCCACAATAAACTATTGGAGGACGACGTAGGACTAGTATGTTTTTTTACCCATTTTTAAAAAAAAACATTCCAATTTTTAATTTTTTTTGTATGGGGACTTTTGACGATAAACCTAAATAAGTTTTTATTACGTATTCGGAAGATGTGGACAACCCGAACAGCAGACCAATCACTCTTGAAGGTGAGTCAACAAAATAATTTCCTGCAAATAATTAATAAACTTTAAGGGCGAAACATTTTTCCGTCTTTTACTTAAAAATTGCATCGGAGTTTACTTGCTAAAATTTTTATTGACATTTTTAACAGAGGCCACTTTCCAGAGTTTTACAAGTAAAAATTCTTCAGCTATTTAGTTTTAAACGCGCTCCACGTGTTTTTTTTTTTTTGCAAAAATTTGCCATTTGAAATTTCCCACTGATTTTTGGGGTTTTTCTCCTTAGATTATTTTGGAGTGCTTCTCTCTCCAGCCCCTTAAAGATTAAAAGCCAAAAAATATATATTAAAACCATTTAAAATGACTAGTTGATAGCAGAAAATAGCTTGCAACAACTTGTTATTGTTCTTAACAAGCTTAGGTAATAACAATATCAATTTCAAGCCTGCCTAATGTCTCTTCGACTTTGTCGCCTTATTGTACATCATAGGGCACATTAAAATTTAAGTTTTTCATAAATTAGATCATTATTTTATGAAATTTAGTGATAATTTACATTCATTTAAAAATGGTTAAGTTGACGTGGAACGTCCCTTCCTGAAGTGATGACTCACAACTACTGGAACTTCTCAAAAAAGTCAACTTATGGAGGACATCCTACAAATTTTTAAATTTTTTTTGGGATTAGCAAAAAAAAAATCCTGTTTTGAAGTAGTCACAATCCTTTATTTTTTCTAATAAAATGTAAGCAAATGAGTTACGCTGACCGATAGCTAATATGTGCACTGCACTCACTAAGCATCAAGGCTAAATCCATTTTGATTTTTTTATAAATGCATCTTGTGCCAGCGAGTTGTAAGCGATTTAACTTTTAATTTTAATTTCAAATAATTTTGTACCGAGTATTTTCACAATTGATCTATTACTCTGCTAAAACTTGCCCATGCTTCTAAACAATTTTGCTGCACTACAATAAATGCAATTTTTGCCATGCTTATTTATGTTGATATAGTATTACAGACCTGAGGACGGTCTGGAAATGCCCTCGTAATATTAGTGGCTGTGCCCCCCGTTTTATTCTCCCCCCCCGCCCAAAAATAAAAAGTACCCAAAAATTATGGCGCCATTTTTCTTCTATTATGACGCCATTATTGCAAATTTTTTGCTGTTTTCAGCCTATTCTAATGGTTTATAAGCCATTTTAGACCTATTTCTATTTGAATTTCGCCTTTTCTTTTTTTTTTCTTTTATCCTTCTTTTTTCTCTTTTTTTTTCTTGTTTTTTTTCCTTTTTTTTTCTTTCTCCCCTGCTTGCCTCCCGTTTTATTGCCCTCCGTTTCAAAAAAATTGCCCCCCGTGCCCCGCCCAATAAAACCCGGATGGTGCAGTGCACAGCTCTGCTATTAGGTCTTGGTGATGTATCAGATTTTTTTTCTCTTCTCTTTGGCCTTTTCGACAATGAATACCTGATGAGATCAGCAGGGGCTCTAATAGGTGTGGCATTTGCACAATCATCATCATCATATTATTATTTTTATGTAAAAATGTTTTCTAAAATTCTCATATTCAAGCAATTCTATTACTGGGAAGAGGTTTTATTACACATATTTAACCGGACCGTAACATATAGATAATTATAGTTGTATAGCTATGATATATTTATTGTTAAGGTGACGTTTTGGTCACGAAGAACCCGTGCACTGCTCCAGGGGACGTGCGAATGTTTAAAGCGGTGAAAAAGTGCGTTAGAACAATCGCCCAATGTATAGGTGCCCATTAGTGGGGGTATATTTGAAAAAAATTGAGGGTGTCCAGACCTGTGCACTGCCCCTCCCCCCGGGGTTAAAACGGGGGGGGGCAATTCCAAAATGGGGGGGCCAATTTTTTGAAACGGGGGGGGCAATAAAACGGGGGAATGGCAAGCAGGGGGGAAAGAAAAAAAAAAGAGAAAAAAAGAAGAAAAAAAAAAGAAAAAAGAAGGGAAAAGGGAAAAAAGGGACAAAAAAAGCGGAAATAGGTAAAAATAGGTCTAAAATGGCTTAAAATACATTGAAATAGGCTAAAAACTGCAAAAAATTCGCGATGATGGCGTCATCATAGGTCAAAAATGGCGTCATATTTTTAGGGTACTTTTTCATTTTTTTGGCGGGGGGGGGGGGCAATAAAACGGGGGGAAGGGCAAATCCTCCAATAAAACGGGGGGGGGCATTTTCAGACCGTACACAGGTCTGGGTGTCAATGTCCGCAGTAATTTTAATATTTTAAGAAAAATGTTGGCACTTTCGAGATTTTAGCATAGGTTGGTATCCCCAACAGTAAAATCCTTTTTTTAGTGTTTTTCATAATAAGGTTTTTAGGGTGTGATTGACAATTTTAAGATTTTTAGTGAGGTATTAGTATGACCCTTTTTCTCTGTCTAGATTTAGATCTACGTATCTCAAAATTTTTCGCGCCCCTCCCAACGTTATAATAACTGTAAGGCGAAGCGATGTCTCTTCCACCTTTCTTTGAATTAATTTAACCCATCCATAACCCTCACTCAAGAAGAATTTTCAAATTGTGTGATTGTTCACAATGCACCGCTGGCTAAGAGCGGAACTTTTTCATTTACGTGATGTCATAGTATTTTCCCAGTTGGGACCTCGACCGCCTCCCGACACAATGGCAGGTACGCATTTGTTGACATATGTGTAACTAGGTTTTCATAAAAACTTTTCACAACTTTGTAAGGTTTTCACAAAAAATTATCAAGATCAAAGACAAAAAGTTTAACTCCTCAGCGCACCTCTAAGCATTTTATAAAGGACTGAATATTTAATTTTAATAGTTTTAAACTAAAATGTTGACGGAATTAAACTTAATTAACCAATAAAACATATGACGTATTAATTGATTTACCAGTTAATTATATATTTTGTTTTCCAATAGTTTTTTGAATTTTAAAATAAAACTATTCACTATACAACAAAGTTTTTCTTTTTTTACGGTAGCAATTTGGATGGAGATGAGTACACAGCAATCTGGATGAAGTCCTTGTTTTTCAAGAAAAATGCAGAGCCATTAAATTTTCCACAAATCAAACATTCGAAGGTGAATGAGGAGTGTTTCGAGGTATTTGGATCATAGAAGACAAAGAAATGATTGGATTATACATAATTAAGCTAATTGGGGAGAGGGAAGTTACCCAAACCTCGTAACTGCCAACACCCCCTTTTTAAAAAAATACTTGCATTACTGTACAGAGGACACCGCCACCAAAGTTAAGGCTTTCCAATCATAAAACAAAATTTTTGAGGTCACAATCTGTTCTAAAATTTTCAATGCTTGTGGCGGTGCGTACTTAAATGTTAAAAGGATTTTTTCCAACCTATAATCCTGGAGAATGCTTACTTTTGGTTATACCCATTAGCAGAAAGGAATTAAATTATAGATTACAATATTAACAGAAGTTTAAAATTGATATCAAGACATCTGAAAAAGTTTAGTAGTTTAGGTAGTATCAAGAAAAATATATAACACAAAAAAATGTCCGACTGTACTGTACACTAGATTTTTGATCAAAATTTCGCTGGAAAAAAATTTAGAAATTCAGGGAATGTATTTTTGTTGTGCAAAAGTAATCGCAGTGCGAAAAAAACAGCATTGATTGCAAAGAAAATCGCATATTTTTACTGCAAGAAAACTGTGTTAAAAATCGAAGCACGGAAAACTAGAAAAAAATGAAAGATTTTTGCTAGAAAAACCGCAAAAAAGTTTTTCAAGTGCGACTTTTTTGTCAAAAATTTAGTGTACAGTCAGACATTATCTTGTATTTATTATCCTTTGTAGTAGTAAAAATGCTAAAAAAAGAAGATTTGGACATTTTGTTTTATATTTTAACCGTCTGCAGCGCCCTTTTTTATAAGGTAGGTATCTACTTACCTACCTTTGCAATAAAGAATAGCAACAAAAAAAAACAAAGAAAATTCTCATAAGAGTTTTGATGAACCCGGAACTCTTTTATAAGAATGTTGAGAGCCCCTGCCCGGTAATTTTGGCTGTTCTCCGTTAAAAAACACTAGCAAAAATGTTTTTGGTTTAACACCTCCTTAGAATTTCAAAAGTGTCAGTTTATAAATGTTATCATGGTGTTTTCTAAATTAATAGTGCGTTTTTATTCGCTTTATTTAGGTACCTAATATGATAAACTGCTTCAAAGATTATATAGCCAACAACCGTTGCGCAATTTTTCACAGCGCACACCTGGCCCATGCGGATAGCTCAGGTCTGGATTCCGCAGTGTGTAGGGGTCTGGCGCAAGAAGTGCGGCGCCGGCATGAAGCTCCCCCTCAGTCCAGGAATACTGCCCCCAGATCTCCAAAGAAGAGAAGGTGTGATGTTATTTTAAAAATGTTTCTCACTTGGTCCGAATCAATATAATATTGTTAGTTAAAGGTGTTTTAT
Source organism: Microlaimidae sp. YZB2_3 (assembly GCA_030248175.1). NCBI lineage: Eukaryota > Metazoa > Nematoda > Chromadorea > Desmodorida > Microlaimidae > Microlaimidae sp. YZB2_3. The sequence continues at coordinate 7,428 of JASAMX010015230.1, forward strand.
AAATTGTTTTCTTTACTATTTAAACAAGTGATTGTGTTAGTGTTAAAAGTGATTGCCCTGTTTTTTTGTGTATGTTTTTTTAAATTGTGTTATTGTGCTGTGATGTTTGGTAAAATACCTCTACACCCTCTTTAAATGTAAAATATCAGCAACCAAACATACACCTGGTCATCAAGGATAAAGGATCACAGTTCTAAAAACTGAATATTATGGGGTACCCCCCCCCCCCAAAAATTTTATGTCGCCTACGCCTTTTGTTTGTTTGTTTGCTTGCCGGGAGTGTTTGATGAAAATTTGCTCTATTGTGTGTCTGTTGGATCATTTACGGACCTCCTCCTGAGTGCTTTTTTAGGTAAGCGACTATCCCGATTTCATGGAGAAAACGTTTAGCGGTTACTTCTCAAACAGTATCCTGGGTAAGTTGTACCGGAAGGCGGAAAAGGTCCGGAACCGGACCCAGTTCCACCGCCAACCCAACGTCCCCCGCTGTCAGCCCAGCCTCATTCTTCCCGGCCAACAGAGAGCACCTGCGACAGAGCAATCAACCGGAGGAACGCGTACAATTTCAGACTACAAAGTGAATACTGTTATTTGTATAAAATAGAAATATTCCCCGGAACTCCGGTTTGGGAGCTATGTGCAAGCATGAGAATACTGAGACCCTACCTTGAACATTAAGTCTTAACCATAGGGGTGAAACTTTTTGCCCCTCCTGGCTTGTCTTAGCGCCTGCCCTTTGCATAATCTGCATAGGGAAGATAAGTTTCAGGTTATCAACAACAACAACAACAACATTAAAAACAGGTCTGAGCTATAATAACTTACGTTTTGTTTTTATTTTTGATGAGCATTAGTCTATCAATTAAGGATTGGAAAAAGCTCAGCTTTAAATAGCCAGAGGTCTGGACTATAATGTTTTTGGTAGAAAGAAATATCAATTTAGTCGTGAGCACACATGGCAAGTTGGTCCGGAGTAGGGGCAAGTTCTAAAATTCCCAAATAACAAGAAGTGGAATTAAGAAAACGCCAAATACCCATATCGTTTTTTTCTGGAGTGCATTTTACCCATATCGTTTTTCAGATTTTGAAGGAAAAATAGGTAAAAAACGCTAAATTTTCAAGTCAAAAAAGCCCTTTTTAATGTTTTTTTGAGCTTTTTTATTGCTTAAACACTTCATTTTGACTTCAAAACTTACAACTTTGGAGGCAGTTAGATATAGTTTTTAAAGACATTTTTTTCTTCATTTTTTTCCAAAATTGGGGGGGTTAACTTTTCTCCCACTTTATAATGAGAGATACAACCCTCCAAATTTGGAGGGGTTAACCCCCAACCCCCCCGTGCCCATGTATAGTTAGACAGGTAGTGCTTTCTGAGGACAGAGGAATCCACCCCCAAGAGCCGAAATTTCGACCCCTAGAAAAAATCCAGGCTTCCCCCTCTCCCTAAAGCTCAAGAAGCGGTTGGTCTGGCCGCTGAGCTTTGACCCCACCTCCCTCCCCCTCCCCTCCTCTGACCAATTTAAAAGTACAAATCTTTTTATTTACTGTCAAAAACACAGTTTTTTATTTAAATACGCTTTTTAAATACACAGTGTTTAAATACACTTTAGGCCTAAATAATTTTTTAAGTATATAAATTTATATGTAGACCTAAAAACACTTAAATTATTGATTTAAAAAAAACTTTTGTTAAAAAATCAGCGGACCCCCTGACCCCCCTAAAAGTCAGGGTGCCGAAGACCCCCTGGACCCCCCCGTGGAAAAAATTTTGGCTTTTCACCCGGGGTGGTACCTAGATGACCTAGACAAAAAACATTTATGCTTGAACAGGTTCTTGGAAGGCGGTAGAAACACAAGTTGCCACAGCTACATTTAGTATAAAAATATGAAATTCACCACGAATTTTTTTATTTGGGTATTCTACTTATGTTAATTATTGTAATTTGTATAGTTTTAAAAATCTAACCAAGCTGCCCAATTATAACGAGGTATTTTTTACACTAAATCTACTTTTAATAATCGTAGATTACGAATGTATGACTATGATTGATTATCTTCTTTTATAAAAAGTTTTTATTTTTTTAGATCTTTCTTGACCAGTATGGTATTCAAAACGAGGGAGCTTTGCTTCTTGGAAATATCACCGAGCAATTCAATCAAACCCTGCTGACCACTTCAGACCAATATGCCATCGAAAAACTTCTTAAGACGGAGACCAGACTCTTGCGCAAAGATTTCAGATCGGGGTTTTTGGCGGTATGTGTAGAAATTCCCATTGTGTTCTTTCAAGCCGAACACGTCTTATAACCACGATTTATAAAAAATAACGCTGACGTAAATCAGGGGTTAGTAGTCCACTAAAGAAAAAATCGTAATTTTACACGTTTACGGAATTTTAAGGATCCTCAAAGGGCAGGAAACTATTCCTCTGATTTCCAGCTTTAATGGTTTGCTCAGTGTAGATTGAAAGTGAAAAGAGTTAAAAATTGAAGTTATTTTTCGTTTATTGGAGATATATTTTTTCCCTCCCAGGCATTTATTGGCGTTCAGTGATATTTTATTTGAAATATGTTTGTTTACTTCAACTATTGTAGGCCATAGAGCATTGAAATCGTAAAAAAAACTGAATACTAACTAACTTTAAAAACTTCAACATAGCGGTAGAAATTTTGCTTTTGGACTCTTTATATGCTTTTGTAACGCGTAGAAAATGTTTTCTCATTTGATATTGACTATGTTTTTGACACTATTTTAGAAGTTTTAAAAGCACCTTTACTATAAGGAGACATTTAATCCAAAATTAATGTTTAAAAATTTATATTTTAATAAAATAAATTGTGAATCGATTAAAATGCACATAAACATCATAGATTTTTTCGAGGAACAAAAGAGTCCACCCCCTCCCGTAAAGCCAAAATTTTGGATCCCGCCTAAAAAAAATCCAGGGTACCCCTCCCCCAAGTTCGAGAGCGGTCCGGTCTGACCCCTCTCTCTAGCGAGGCCGACCCCCCCCTCCTCCCCCCCCCCTCCCGACCTAATTTAGAAGTATATTTTTTTATTCCTGTAAAAACAAGGTTTTTAGTTAAAAACAGTGGTTGATATTCACTTTAAGCCTAAATAATTTGTATAAATATGTGAAATTCGATATTAAACCTAAAAAAACACTTAAATTATTGATTTAAAAAAACTTTGTTAAAAAATCGAACTTTCCCCTAAATTTGAAATCTCGCACCCGGGGTCGACCCCCCTAAAAAATCAAGGGGTCCGGAATCCGGATCCCCCATCCCCTTCCCCGCCCCTAAAAAATTTTGGCCTTCCACCCAAGAGATGAAACCCCCTGGTGGACATGACCGAAGTCGTGTATGATAAACATTGGTGTTCTGTTTTCTGTGACAATACGAAATAGGAATAACTGAAAACAGTTAAAAATGTGCTTAATCTCATATACTTGCTAAATTTATATTTTGCTTATAGGAATTCCGTTTGCCCTTTGAGGAGGAGGATTTTAAATTTGAAGACCAAATTACACTTGAAATGAAGCAAAAGGCATCGGCCTTTTATCCAGTGGCCTTGCGACAGATGTTTCCCAAACTAAAATAAGAAGTGGGCTCTACAGCTTTCCTCGAATTGTGTGCAGTATGTTTTTCTAGCTTTAACGCTTCCGGCAATTGGTATCATGCGTTTTTTTTAAAGCTTTTACTCCGTTTTCTTGGTTCCCTGAGTGTGTTGAACAATGGGTTATTTGACCTATGCCTTAAGCGTTTAAGCAGCACAAAATGAATGTTATAATCAGAAAACGTTATAAAAAATCAATCAAGCCAATCAAAGTCTTCCTTCTTGTATCTTTTGAAACCGAGATGATAGGAGTTGACGAAAAATAAGCGCATTTCCACACTCTAGCAGATAATACAACTTAAAGTAAAAGTTTTTATCATTGCCTAAGAATCGAAATAATTATTGCAATATATGCGGATGCAGATTTTGAGCGACAAATCGGCTGATGCGAATTGCTATTTAATGCGTTTTTATTCTTACCATATCGATATTTTCTGAAGTAAATTTTATCCTTAACCTATCAATTAGTTTTAAAGATTAATAATTGCAGGACCCGGCTGGAGAAATTCTGGGAGAAGCTGGTGTCCAAGTCAATTCTAACTTAGATTTTTCTTTTGTTCTTTTACTAACGAATTAATTTATTTCTTGCATAAATTCATCAAAGAAAAAAAAACGTTTCTTTGTTTGTTAGTTGCAAATTATTTTTTATCAATACCTGCTCAGAATAAATAAAATCTTCTATGTTATTTGTAATTATCATGACAATTTTAAAACATAATGGCAAAATGAGACATACTTAACATAATTACAGGGAAAAAATACTTTGTTTCCAACGAATTTTAACTTATTTTGACGTATTTACTTATTTTTTTCCAGGGGATATACTCGCGGTTATAGCAGCAGAATTCGGGATGGAGGGTCAGCCGTCCTTGTACGAACAATTAGATGCAGAAATAGCCAAATTAAAGCCACTTTTCAACGAATCTCTGGAAAAATGCATCGAAGCCAGGTCTTGATTCAATTGATACCTCTGTCGCAATTAATGGCATTGAGTATTTTATAGAAGGTATAATCATGGGGGAGCAGGGATTGAGAAGGGCTTATACTCATAATTTGGCAGCCTCCCTGATTTCGGGCATCATGTCCGGAAAAACTGTCTGCCGAAAATTTTTGTGAGGGTATTCCCACAAACTTCATTCTTAGCGTTTTCAGTAGTATGACCACAAAATTTTAAGAGGAAAGGTGTCGCAGTTTTAAGATCGACAATTTTCACGCCATAAAAAATCAGGTACCGCGTACAGCCCCCATATTTTTTACGAATTCCAACAGATCACAAAAAAAATAATAAAAATAGGAGTTTGGGAGGATAGGTTAGGTTAGAAATAGGAGTTTAGGTTGATCAGATTTTTTGAAGAATACTCACACAATTACCCCCATAGGTGGGCAGGGGGCGTACACCTCTCAAAAAAATCCCGATTACAGCCTTCACCTGCCGTAAAATTTTGGGCTACCCCGGACACTTCGTCCTCCTTAAATTTAGGGGTCCCATCCAGTACTAAAAACGCTAAAAATGTAGTATTTGAGGTATGCGCCAAAAATTTTTTTGGGACATCCCTCCCAAAAATCCGGAAGAGTGCTCACCTATGCCCGTCCCAAATTTCCCGAATTTTTTTACACCTGTCTCCCCTCTAGAATTTTAAATCTGACCTCCCTCTCCCCCTTGAGAAAATTTTAGATATTTTTTTATACTAAATTTTCTACCAAAAACGTGAATTTTTATGTTTTACACTTTTTTTATACCAGAATATCACTTTTTATGCAATAAAATTTAATATTATCCTTTCAAAAGAACAATTATTAAAGTTATTATGGTTTAAAACTATTTTGCTTCGGAAACCGGACCCAACCACCTAACCCCCTCTAGATTTTAAAATTTTGCATCTATGGTCGTCCACCCCTCTAAAAAGCTAGGGAGTTCGGACCCTCTTGGCACCCCCCTCCCTCCCGAAATTCAAAATGCGATTTACCTCGGGTAGCTTCCGGGACCGTGTTCACCTTTGCTACCTTCCATAATTTTTGCGTTTTACTTGGATTTAAACCGGGCTTTGGTGATAGGTTTAAACTTGCTCGAACAGAGGACAGCAAGAAAGCGTGGCTTCTCTCCAGATATCTTAGACGTCCTAAAAATGATTTGGGCATTAATTTTGTTTTAGCCGTCAACAATTGGTAAGTTTTTATTTTGTTTATTAAATAGTATTGATTGGTGTTTTTAGTGTAATATATGCTGATATTTTTATTGGAACTGAGCTTTTTTTACGATACATGTAGGGTAACTGACTTAACTTCGGCCACGCCTTAATTTCGGCCACCAATTTAGGTGTTAGAAAATTGGCTTATTTTTAAAACACAAAAGAACTAGCACAAAAGTAACTGGATGAATGTTGAATGAAGTGTTTTTGCAAAAGCTTTTTATTTGTGTTATTCTGCATTATTAACATTTTCATACAAAAAGTGATTTTTTTGTGATTTTCTGGATTTTTGCTTGGTGTTTAAACTGCATCAAATTGAGAACGAAGCACTTTATAACTTTAAAATAACTTCTATTTAAAGCTCAAAACTGTAAATTTTCATGTTTTGATATTTTCTTTAAAATCACTTTGCCATGCGTTTAACTAACTGCGCATTTTAGGATTCCGTTAATTTCGGCCATCTTAAAATTTACGTGAAAGAACCTGTTTAACACGATTTGCACCATCATATGTACGGGTGGGGTTACATAACACATAATTTACCATGTTGTATTATGAACATACCGGAAGGAATTTCCTAAAAATAATATTGAAACACAATAAAAAAGTTAGGTTATTTTCTTGGCGGAGGGATGCAGTCATATACTGAATATAGTAAAAATCAATGTCAATGGAGTTTCCCCCAACCAAGTACCCAACCCACCAGTTACTACGATATAGAGTACCAGTATTTTAAAAACTGTGAAAGTAAATTAAACCACGGTAAAACTGTCAGGTTATTTCCTTTGGCGGAGGGATGCATTCATAAGAATTACGTAGTAAACATCTGTGCGGGCTGGAGTAATCCAACTTTCAATGTACTAGGTTTGATCTATCAAGAAACCGGTAGATGAATTTTTCAAAAATTTTTGAAATGCAGTAAAAACTCAGATAGAAGTTAAAAAGGTTATTTTCTTGGCGGAGGAATACAGTCAGATAGGAAACATCAAAGATAGGCAAGGGTTGGTCGTTGGTGTAGAAATATGCCACTCCTTAACTTTTTTAACGTCTTGTTTATTCTTAAAGTTGATAATTTTGGTTTATGTAGTCGTTTTTTGTGTTTTAGGTTTTTGCTTTTGTTTTTTTTTTTTAAATCTAAAAGGTGGCCGAAATTAAGTTGGATTTTGTGTTTTTGTAATTTTTAGGTTAAAAATATAAAAAAACTTATTAGAGTGGAATAAAATTTTTACCAGGCTTTCTTTAAAGATGACTGGCTGTAACAAAAGTTATTTGATGTTGAAATATTTTTTCACACCAAAAAAATTCAACAAAAAACACGTGTTATTAAAACTTAAGTTTTTACATAATTATTTAAAGTCTTGCTAATAGCTATAAAAGTTTGCAAACCGAAAAAAATTAAGTTATATGTACCAAGAACAATGCCTAAGAATAAATAATCTTTTTTAAAATATGTATCGTTCGTTTTAGCAATAGTTATAGCCAGTTTTTTGTAGGTGGCAGAAGTTAATGGCACACGCCTTAACTTTGGCCACTATAAAAACAAAAGTTTAAACCCCCACTAATTTGTAAGTGTAACAAAAAATTTTAAATTTTGCACTGGAATAACAAAAATAGCTGTCGTTTGATTTTTACACCGAATCCTGGCTCAATTAGAAGTGCCAGGAAAAACTTATCCAAAAAAATAAAAAAGGTGGCCGAAATTAAGTCAGTTACCCTAACTGTTACTTCCATTTTTTGACATATGTTAGTGCTAAGAAGTTAATTAATTTCCATTCTTTTTGTTTTTCTATGTTATTGTTCCATTCCGCTTTGTTAAAAATTTTTTTGGTTTCTGTGTGGTGTTATTTATGAGCTGGTTTGAAGGCTGACGATAATTGGAAGGCAGATAGTCCGTGGAGGTGAGGGAGGAGTGAATCTAAGACAAGCGCGATCGATATCTGGCGATGTAGGTTTCCATCTGAAACTGTTAAAAAAGGTGTCACTCATACATACATACAAGGGAATCACTCAACCAATAATCGAGTATGCTAGCACAATCTGGGGCACCACAACATCACACACACACACACAAATTAACAAATAACAAACAATACAAAACACAGCTCTCAGGGTCGCAACAGGGCACACCACAGACATAGGTGAGAACGGTCGGGGAAGCTAGGGGGGGTGGTTGGTTTCCCGGGGTAAATCGAATTTTGAATTCTAGGAGGGCGGGTCCCAGGGGGGTCCGGACCCCCCCAGCTTTTTAAGGGGGGTCGACCCGGGGTGCGAAATTTTGAAATCTAGAGGGGGGTCAGGTGGGGTCCGGTGTCCAAAGCAAAACAGTTTTAAACCATAATAACTTTAATAATTGTTCTTTTTATAAGATAATACTACATTTTATTGAATAAAAAGCCATAGTCATGTATAAAAAGGGTGTAAAAGGATGAATATGTGATGAAAATTCACGTTTTTGGAAGAAAATTTAGTATAAAAAAGGTACCTAAAATTTCCCCAAGGGGGAGGAGGGGGGGTCAGATTTCAAAATCTAGAGGGGGGTCAGGGGTAAAAAATTCGGAAATTTGGGGGTAGGGGGGGGCCTAGATTTTCGTCTAGGGGGGGGTCCTAAAATTTTGAGGCTAGGGGGGGGTGGACCCCACCCCACCCTGCCCCCCCCCCCTTCTCACCCATGACCACAGACACAAACATCATTCAAACAGAGGCTAAAGTCCTCCCAATAGCAACACACATTCAACTCCACTCAAAACAAGCAAAATTGGCAGCCATGTAGACAAACAATCCACTAAACTATTTAACACAACAACCTGCACCTAGCAGGCTCAAAAAGCAAACAATATTTCACAACAACAACTACACAACAAACATTCCAATAGACATACACAACAAAACCTACAAAGCACAAAAACAACAAATACACACAAACACAGTCACAAACCACATCAACAAAACTCCAATAAATCCAATACTTCAAACATAAGCACCAGCAATAAGCAACAAGGAAGAAAATTTCCTCGCGGGGTCAGGAGAACCCTCGCCCAACTCAGGGCAGGGAAATCTCCTTTCCTTTACTCCTACCTACAAAAAATCAACCCTACACAACACGCATCACCAAACTGTCCGCTATGCAAAACACAAATACACACAACACAACATCTTTTCACATGCATAAACATTAATACGACCTTGGGAACAGAGGACCTTTGGTCAAACCCGGCAGCAGTTGCTGAGCTCCTCCGGGAGTGGGAAGAGGGGGTGAGCAAGGCGAGAAGCGTGCCGGAGGAACCAAACCAGGGTTGATGGAAACCTTGGCTACTGGCAAAGGACACACACATCTGAAACTGATTGTGGGTGTGTTCATGTTTAAAGCTACCATGTTTAAGTTATGGTACTAATGACGTTTGTAATAAAATAAAGTCTGGCCTCTATAAACCTCGCGTGCCAAAGATGGTGATGGTGTCAAAAATTGCAATCAAAATGCCTTTCAAGCGCATAGCCAGGATTTCATTTGAAAAAGGCGATTTCCTCCTGAACGAAATTAAAATGCACCAATAGGCTGGAGAACCCTGAAATCAGAGCTTAGGGAGCCATCTGGTGAGGTGAGACCCCCCGTTCTTCCGACTTCCCCGACAATCGCCTTATTTACGTTTGTTAAGTTTTGCACTTCCAAGGCCCCAAACTTTAAGGATCGACCGTATTGTGATTATCAGATTCGGCAGGATCATATTGCATTCAATGTTGGGTCTGGCTGGATCGGAGTCGGTGAACCATATTAGACAAAAACTTTGACTCGGTACTGCACCTTTAAGGAAGGGACGATCCACATCGCGGGATTTGAGTTGCTTTTTTTATTTTTAAAAAGTTTTGTGCGGGATCAAAAAAGTAAATCGGCTGGATCGGATCTGACCAGCTCTGAAACCAGTCAGATATACCCGATTGCTGTATTGGATCGGATATCTAGTGTAATTGTATTATTCTTTTGTGACTGTCTTTATTCTAGGCTTCAAGCAGAAAAGTCTTTTTCCTCTTTTAACGATCGACTTAATCCGTTGTGGTTGGCTGTATCTTTTTATGAAAACGAACAAAGCAAACGGCAAAACCAGGAGAACACTCCAGATCCAGGTGAAAATCAAGCTCCGTGCTTTAACGGACTGGCAAAAAATCAGAGTCCCGGTAAACTGCTTGTGGACCTACTTGTTTACTGGGGCTCTCAAAAGTTTCGAGGAACACTAGTAAGTATTTTTCATTTATTAAGTACGCAGCATTACTCATTAAATTCATAGCCAGAATTTTGCGTCAGAAGAAAATAAAAATTTCTCTTGTGCCCCATTTCATTTTGGAAAATGTCTATCACGTTAAAAGCGAGGTGGAGGGTATTGCAAAGGTGTGGATAAAGTTACTCGCGAAAGTACAAAGTTACTATTTTACTTACTGAATTACGCACATAGTTAGTCACTAAAACGCCCAATTATAATTACTTACTTAATTAAGAACTCTTAAAGTTAGATCTAATCACATTTATTAATGTGCTTATATGTCTAGTTAAATGCATTTTTAAGTAAGAATTATTACTAAAAAATTAGTTTTAATAATGGAAAACAAGTAGGGTACTGCATTTAATTCGGCACTTTTCCCAATTGGGCCTTTTTGATTTTGAACTATATCTTTGGTAATCATGGACGGAATACGACGTTTGATAGCTCAAATGAGAGGTAATTATATGTAGCTATATATATGCATTTTTTTTTTTTTTTTTATATTTTTCTTTTATAATGTTGTAATTATAAAAAAAATAAATTTTTTACTCTTTTTTAGAACATGGGCTTTTCATATTACGCAAAAAATTGTTTAAAAAATAAACCTCCCCTGTAAAATTTTCTTCTATTTCAATTTTTAGTCCCCGTGGCCTCCACTTTCGCTCTGTGGTGAGCACTCGTAACTCTCCTCCTTTTTAGCCCCGCTTCGTTTTACCCCGGAAAAAAACTCTCTGCTACCTTCCTTTCCCCCCCTCCTCTTTAATCCCCCTCTTTTTTTTCCCCCCCCTTCTTTTTCCCCCCTCTTCTTTTCGCCCCCCTTCTGTTCCGCCCCCCTTTTGTTCCTGCCGGACTAAAAATACATTCACTAACATTTTTCCCCTTCCTGCGTTCTGTTTTTTTTAGAATAATATAATTATAAAAAAAATAAAACTCGATTAACTCACCTATTTTTTGCTTTTGTTTTCTTATCCCCAAGTTATTTATTACGTAAAACGGTGTAATAAATAATTAGCGATGTTTAAAAAATAAGACTTTTGAATTTTAGCTTTTTCGTTCATTTCGATCATCGGTTGTTGTAAACAAATAGAAAGAACCTTTTATATACAAAATGGTATATGTTCCGAACCTCATAATATTCCCCCGCTTATTATATGTAGCTTTAAAATATATATATGCACCAAAAAATAAATATATATAACTATATAAAAAAATATAATAATATTTTTTTGTTAAAAATGTTGTGATATTTTCATGTGAAATTGTGTGAATTTATAAAAAAAAATTAAAATTGTTACTAATCTTATCTAGGAATGGAACACATTAATCCTCAACATAATCACTCGCATTTTAATTAGATAGTTTATACTATGTTTTTTAACTTGCGAAACAACCCTTGGTAGCGAGACTCTTATTTTTTAATTTTAAAAAAAAAAAAAAAAAAAAAAAAAAAAAAAACACAAGCACAACAACCACAAAACAAAAAAAAAAGCTTTGTTGACAGTTAAATCAATAGATATTTCTTTAAAATCCCGTTTTTTCCATTTATAAAATCAATTATATAAAAACCAATTTAAAAAAAAAATTTTTCAATATTTGTCAACGGAAAACCATATAAAATGAGTTAATTTATATTACTTACTCTTTATTTTATTTTTTTTTAGTTTTTCGAATTTTAAGTGTCCAGGTAGCTTAAAAACCCTATTTTATACATTTTCACAATATTTATTATATCTTTTTTCTATCATCTCTATACTCCTATACTATATCATCATTTTCATACCAGTATCTACCCCCCTAATTAAAATCATGTGAAATTTTAAATGCATTATTTACCACCAAAACCAAATTACCCCAAAACCAATTTCAATTTTACCACAAATACAGAAAAAGGAATTTTAATTTAGACTTCTTACAAACACATAAATAAAGCCAAATTTGTTACGTATACAAACAAATTAGCGACATAAAAGCAAATTAAATACACCCCGAACACAACCAGAGAAAATTTTATTATATGCACCTACACACCCCCCCACACATATCCCACCTATACCCCCACCCCCCCAAACCCCCAACCTATAATTAGCTGTTGTGATATTTTCGTATTGATTAATTTGTCTATTTTGTGATAAAAAAAAAAAAAAAAAAAAAATAAAATCACCAAAAACATAGGGCATTTCATGAACTTACGCAATAAATTGGTTTAAAAATTAAACTGTCCTGGTAAAATTTAGTCTATTTTCAGAATTTTTAGTCCCCGTGGTTCTACGTTGCGTCTGTGGTGATATAAAAATAAACAAACAAAAAAAAAAGAAAAACCAAAACAAAGAAAAAACCAAACCAAAAAAACCAAAAAAAAAGTGAACGAAGAAACAAGCAACAAAAGAGAACACCCCAAAACAAACCCGAACGGGAAAGGCCTCGAACCCCCCACCGAGACAAAGAAACAACGAAGCAGACCACCAGCAGACACCAGACACAGAAAAGCCAAAACAACACCAAACCCCAAAAAAAAAAAAAAGCAATCGTTATAAAATAAAATCGTGTAATTTCGGCACACATATTGCTGTAGGTAAAAACGGGTTGAATTAAGTGGTCGGGTGTTAAATTGTAGTTGTAAATAGTTAAAAGGCAACGTTGAAATGTGTAGGGGTCATAGCATTGCACTTAAACTCGATTAAGGGAGTCCTTTTAAAAGTGCCAAAATTAAATGCACTTTTTTCCCAAATTTTGCTTATTTTGATACCATTTGGCATTTTAGCTGTAACTTTTTGCCAGTTACACGTTGAACAACAAGTAGAAGCTTAAATTAAAGAAAACTGGCTGGAGATCATGATAGGATTTTAAATTTTTGAAAATTTGAAAATGATGATTTTTTGACTGAGAAACAATCGATTGTTTGCAGAGTGCCGAAATTAAATGCATACATTTAATTTTGGCAATTTTCCGTTTTTTTTTTAAAAACTGATTTAATTAAATAAAAAAAACAACTTTCGTACAGTGAAACTTTTATGACGCAACGCACTATAGTGAAAGCTTCAAAATGAGCTATCAAACAATGAAATCGGGCTATACAGTGAAAAGTTACATTGGAATAACGAAAAAGTGCCAAAATTAAATGCACTACCCTAGTTTGTAACGGTTATGATAGCATTATTATTGTTTTGTGTGTGCAGTATAATTTATGCGTATGTCGGTTAACGATTTTTTTAGATTAAAATATTTTTTAAGAGTACAAAAATTCCGGATATACTGAAGTGCGACGTAAAGTTGAAACCGATTCCGCACGATCACCAACTTAACTGGGTGGCTTTCAACAGTTTTCACATGCTGGCCGCATGCGGACAACCCCACGTGTTGGGATTGGGTATGTAATTACGTGATGCAGTAATGTGTATGCAGTGTATGGTTGGGCATCTGTGCACGTTCCGATATTGCCACCTATTAAAAGAAAAACAATCCCTTTTTTCTCTTCCCAGTTGCCCTCCCCCACTTATATGAAAAACAAAAAAAAATATTATGCGAAAGTATTTTATTTCTGTCTTTTTTTTATCATTTTGACTTAATTTTTGCGTTTGATCTGTTTTTTAGCTTAAAAAATGTTTACTTTTATTTTTTAAGTTTTTGTATAGTTTCAATAATTGTAATTAGTTCCAATCAAACTCATAAAACCATATTATGAAAAGAGAAAAACGAAATCTTATCAAAATAAGACTTTTATGGATTACTTTTGTTATATCTAGTTGTTTTTTTTTACTAAATACTTTAATTTAAAGTGTAACAACGTGCATTAAACAATTACAGACAGTTATAGTCGTTTAATCGACAACTGGGTGCATGTGAAGACAAACTAAGCCAAACTTTAAATTTTTATATAAAAAAACCCTAAAACAACCGAAATTTTCAGGAAATGACCCAGAAACACTGATCAACAAACATGAGCTTGGTGAACTCGGTGCGATTGCTCTAAACAGCCAGGTGTTTAAATCTTTGGACAAGGAAAAAGTTAGCTGATTTTCTTTTTTTGATCCCACACAAAACTTTTTAAAAATTAAAAAACAGACTAAAACCCCATACCAGCAACAGAGCTGATACAGGGTTTTAGGCGTTAATATGAAATATTCATAGCCGGCGCGCCTCTGCTATAAAAAAAACACTCAAATCCTATGATGTGGAATGTCCCTTTCTTAAAGGTGCAGTAGCGAGTCAAACTTTTTGTCTTTGATTTTGATTGATTGATGATTTTTTATGAGAACCTTACCCCCAATAGTATTAAATATATTTTTATAGTTTAACACAAAAACATGGGTGGCGCGGGAGCGCCACGGGGCGATTTAGCCCCGTGGCGCCGCGCCAACCATAATTAGAGAACGTGGGTAAATTTTGAAATTCAGAACCTTCTTCTTCTTCTTCTTCTTATTATTATTATTATTCCAACGCTCCATTCTTAAAAACGATATTCCTCATTCGTTACTGATTGATCAAAAATAAACATGGGCTCATTAGAAAGAAGAAGGAATTACGCAACTTTCTTAGGAAGCACTTTTTTCATTTAGGTCCTTGTTATCGATTTATTGATCAAAATAAAAAATTGAAAAATAGACAAATAAAAACTCCCAACCGCACAATAACAGCCTTTTGGCAACAATAAGGATTGTACAGAGCAGACAACCAACATCCCCTCATAAAAACCGCACAAAAATAGCAGACCGGTTTTAATTCGTGGCAGAAACGGCGCCAGTTCCCAGCGCCATCTGCTTCAACCGCGCGGAAAACGGCAAAAACAACAGAGTACTTTTTTTAATTCTTGCATTACTGATGACAAAATTAATTCAAAGTTTTATTTATTAAAAAATAATAATAAGCGTCGGTGGCGCGGGAGCGCCACGCGCCGGTAATCATCGGTGGTGCGGGGTGCCAACTGCAATTTAACCCACGGCACCGCGCCAACTATACTTAGACAACGTGAGTAAATTTTGTTATTCATGTTCATCATATTATTATTATTATTATTTTTACTTTAAAAATTATAATTGCAATCATTGGCGCACGGCATCGCGCCAACTATATTTAGAGAACGTAGGTAAACTTTGTCTGGAGCGCATCTGCACCGCACTAACTATAATTAAACAACGTGGGTTAATTTTGTAATTTAAATTCATCTTCTTCTTATTATTATTTTGTATTTTATCTCGGCAACGGAATGATTATAAACATATGTCATTGCGCAGCTAAAACTATAGTTTATTAGGCTATTTTTTAATTTAATTCAAAAAAAGTGGTAGACTAGCCTTGAAAAATGCTCTAAGAATAGAGCAGGAAAAAGGGGCGATTTTTCCCCGGGCGTATGTTTAGACAGAAAAGATATAGACTAGTCTGAGATGGACATTATGTGGACTATAGGAAATTTGCATTTGGTTTGGCCAGCTGCTCACTAAATAAAAATTTCTACGATATGATAATGATTTGTTTATACATTGATCTAATCACACAGCACTGTTGCATTTTTTTTAGTTTGATGAAATGTCAATTGAAAAAATCATACGCACAGCAATCTTTGACAAGCGCGAAATCGCCACTTTTTCAAATTTATAGTTGTTTCTTAACATAAAAATATAACCTTCTAATACAAAAAGTGGCGATTTCGCGCTTGTCAAAGATTGCTGTGAGTATGATTTTTTCAATTGACATTTCATCAAACTGAAAAAAAAAATGCAACAGTGCTGTGTGATTAGATCAATGTATAAACAAATCATTATCATATCGTAGAAATTTTTATTTAGCGAGCAGCTGGCCAAACCAAATGCAAATTTCCTATAGTCCACATAATGTCCATCTCAGACTAGTCTACATCTTTTCTGTCTAAACATACGCCCGGGGAAAAATCGCCCCTTTTTCCTGCTCTATTCTTAGAGCATTTTTCAAGGCTAGTACTTTAAATTTAATATAAATTAAAATTTGTAAACTTCAACTTTGCTCGTGTTTAATGCTAAATCAAAAAATTGTTATCTTCGGCTGCTAAGGGCAGGGGCACCAATCAAACACCCCGGTAGACGCTTTGCGTCCGCTTGGTTCCGTTTCGCGCCTCGTTTAGTTTAAATTTTTTCCCTTTCTTTCCAAAGTCCTGCTACAGGCCTTGTTTTATTGAAAAAGTAATAATGCTGTGAAAAAAGTTTTACAGAAAAATATTGTTTTAAAAATAATGAATAAAGTTTAGCAAGTTTTTTTTAAATATTGAATTTTGATCACTATTTTAACTCTCTGTTTAACAAACTTTTAATATTTATATTATGTTTAGTTAAATTTACAAAACAATTTCAGGTTAAAACAGGACTACTTACAAAAATCGGTATGAAACATATAGAAATTAGGGACTGCAAAAAGGGCAATAATATCTTTTGGATTTTCTCTGGTCAAGGCGATCTTTCGCAGAAAGAGGAGACCAGGGAGCTTCTTCAAAACTACCACCGTTTGGAGTCTTTTAAATCAGAACTGATAACGTGAGTAGTAATAAAAGTTTAAGCAAATACATAGTCAAATTTTTTTTTAAAAAAATAGCTTAAATAAATACCAAATACTGTGATAAAAGGAATATATTTATATGTACTATAAAAAAAATATAAATTACACCATGATAATTTTTATAATTCATAAAGTTTTTTGTAATGATGAAAAAAATAAAATTAGGGGAAGGATCATCTTTATTAACCGGCAATTAAAAGTCGTCGTGTATATTTAGCTGACGTGACTTAAAGGTATGGTAGAGATTCAAATATATGTGTTTGACTTCCATGATGTTGTGTGAAATCTTTATTATTTTTTGTGAAAATATCTTTTAATGGTTCAGAAGATATGACCATATAAAAATGTCCTTTTTTAATGATTTTGTACTTAAGATTGCCTGAAAAGTATGGACATAAGTTATGAAAAATCCACTCAAAAAAAGTTTCAACTTTCTACTTTCATTTGATATCTTGATAATTTGATTGGGGTAGTATTTACTAAGATATTGCGTTTTCCGTACAAAAGACCCGCGATTTTTTTGTCAAAAACACAAAATCATGGAAGTACTGTGTCCTATGAACTTAAGCCAGTTTTACAAGTTCTTTGCAAGTAGCACGCATTGTTGAGTTGAGGGTGTGTTGACTTCATGTGCATATAATTAAGTTTCAGCACTCTGGGAAGACCTGTGCTCTGGTAAGGCCTGTGAATTTAGTAATTGTATATGAATTTATAATGTGTCAGGAACGTAACCAGGGGGGGGCCGCCCCCCCCCCCCGAAACGGTCGGACAGGAGGAAACATAAGGATAGTGGTTGGGCGGGGGGGGGGTGGCCGCCCCCCCCCCCCCGAAACAGTCGCCAGATAGTAAAATTTGAGGGTTTTCAGAGGCTAAAAATTTAAAATTTTCAGGCGCCTCGCTAATCTAATCGCTCAGCGCCAAACTTTAAAATAATTTTAGTACCCCAATGGACCCCCAAAAACCAAAAATTTGTTCCGCTTCGCTTTGCTCAGCGGTCACTTTCTATAGTATACATATATATATATATATATATATATATATATATATATATATATATATATATATATATATATAATTATATATATATATATATATATATATATATATATCTTGTTATTTATGTTGCCTGATGCTAATGTTATTTCAAAGTTAGTACAATAATTTTTATAAGTAATAAGTACTACACAGAAAGCAAAACAAACAATCATATTGGTTGATTTATGTACCTCCTCCCTCCTAAATTTTCCAGCCGCCTATAGCATTGGCTTGGATTTTTTTTTCATATGGGTAGGTAGGTACCCTAGAAAACATGGAGCTGAAATGTTGCTCATGTGCTTTGGTTTACAATGTGGGTTTAGTCAAGGGGTCTGAAAGGTCTCTAAATCACTTTTTAGTAAAATCCAGGCTCTGGCAATGTGTGATTGTAATTTTTAACAAAGAAAACATGTTTTTACCACTAAAAACATTAGATAATAGGTTATTAGGCCAAAAACAGTGTATTATACAGCTTTATCTACGTTTATCCCTGCTTTTTTAACGTTTTCAAAAATTAAGGGTGGCGCCCCCCCCCCCCCCCCAAAAATTTTTGGGGGGGGGGGCGGCAGAGCCCCCCTCCCCCGAAATTTTTTTTGTACTACAATCCGCCCCCCCCCCAAAAAATGAAACTCTGGATACATCCCTGTAATGTGTTATGTTTCTTTTGGTATTGTTTAAAATGTAAAATTGTGTGTTTTTCTTAAATACAAGTATTAAACCATGTTCACGAGTCAGTGTTTACGGTAAAAGCCTTTAGGCTTGAATATATTTTGTTTTCATTTTTATTTCTCCTGTGCTAGTGTAAAATTTTTGTTGTTTGTGTAATATGATTGTGTATAACCCAAAGGGTGTCCTATAAATAGTCAAAATTTTTGTGTAACTTTTCGTAAAAATGTATTCTGGTTAAAAATAAGGGTAAAAGCTTTTGAGCTTATATGTAATGTGCTTTATTTTTTGTGTAATTTAGTATAAAGATTGTGTACAGGTAATAGCCCTCTGGGTTGTGTATATTTTTAATTTTTTTTGTGCCTATGATGAAGGACGCCCGATAGGCCTCCGGTATTTTGGGACGTTAATTCCCCCAACCGGCTGGCGAGGCCCCACGTGGCGCCTCCCCTGTCAGCTAGTGTCCTCTTGCCTTCAGCTCGCCGAAGCTGTGGCCAGCTTCAATTTGATAGAGAGGTGTAGCATGGGGCTCGCTGAACCTCTGGTCTGTAGCATACATGGGCAAGTTTTTCCGGAGTGGGGGGAGTTAAACCCCAAATTAGGGGGGGGGGTTAAAATACAAAAAACGCAAAATACCCATATCGTTTTTTTCTGGAGTGCATTTTACCCATATCGTTTTTCGATTTTGAAGGAAAAATAGGTAAAAAACGCTAATTTTAGGTCAAAAAGCCCTTTTTATTGTATTTTTAAGCCTTTTATTAATTAAAACATTCATTTTGACCTCAAAACTTAAGTTTGGAGGCAGTTAGAAGTCATTTTAAAGACATTTTTTTCTTCATTTTTCCAAAATTGGGGGTGGGGTTAACCTTTTCTCCCCCCCACTTCTGAGTGGGGGGTTAAACCCCCCTTCTCAAAATTTAGGGGGGGGGGTTAATACCCCCCCCCAACCTCCCCCCGTGCCCATGTATGGTCTGTTGGTCCCCAGGTTAGTAATGGGTCTCAAAAGTGTTTCCTGGGGTATAAAAACAGTAAATTAGTTTAACGTGGCCAAAATAACTAAAAGTTAAAAATATATAATCGGTAAAATAAGTAAAAACAGTAAAAAATTAGTTTAAAATAATAAAATGTTTAAAATAGTAAAAACCCAGGTCAGGGTGTGGTCCATGTACAAGGTGGTCTATAGTCACTCAACACTTTGACTTCCACATGGAAGTTGAAGTGCAGAGTTTATTGTTTTTGGTGTTATGTTTATAATAAAATAGTCATGTGTCGTGTTAAATGCTCATTGGCTTAAAATCGCCAGCTTCGCGCCAACGGTGAAGAACATGCTCTAATTGGGTGAGTGTTCTAGGTTTGCTCACGCCATTAGTTAATTTAAAATTGGTCCAATGGCTGCGGCCAGTGCAATTAGGGTGTAATCAAGCTAGCACTAGTAATGTTGTGTAAAGCTAAAGCAACAAGTAGTATAGTTGGCAAGGTGGTTGGTTTGTAATTGTTGGCGTGGTTTTTAAATATTAAAAGCAGTTCTGCAATTAAAGTAAATAAAACAAAATATTAGCTTTACACAGTGGTTAGTTAACAAAATAGTATATTTTTGATAAATCCTTTGCTTATCACCACCGCTAGCCCATTAGCCTTGGCAATGGCAAGTTTAGCAAGTTATTTTTCTGAACGTATTTTAATCGGATGGTTTATCACCACAGAAGGTGTAGTATACCAATGGACTGAGCTCGTGTTCTCTGCCAAATGGGTGTGGCTGTTGACGATACTTCTTGGAAATAACTCCACTGTGGCGTATCATTATCTGCACTTTAAAAGTAGTTTTGTTGAATTTTGCTATTTAGTATCATGTATTTTTGTTGTGTATGTTCTGTTAGAACGTGTTATCAAACTTTGGTGCTTAAAAATCTAATGCTGTGTTTTCTGTATGACTTGTTTATGTAAAATGTGTAGGTGCTATGTGTGCCGCAAGTTTTTTGAGTGAACAGGTGAACCTTGGTTCTCAGTAGACTCACTTTTAAAACACCGTCTTCATTACAAAATATATAAATATATAAATTGCATAATTTCTGTCAACATTTCCCAGCAACCAAAAACCGTAAAACATTCTTGAAAAATGCCTAAATTTTTCATAGTTAAAAAATGCTTGTTAAAACCTATTTTCTTTTTGTGGTGCTAAAACGTCAAAAGCTTAAATCTTTAATCAAAATGTGGGTTTTTCATAAAATAAAAGCTGTTCTAAAAATCCGTCTTGTTGTTAAATTTTGGGTTGTGGAGGGGATACTATCCCCCAGAGGTACTTTATGGAATGCTTGGATGCCTTGCTCTGTGTATTTGATACTATCGAAAAGTAAGTTTAATTTTTATTCATAAATACAATGTAACTAATATAAAAACCGATGTACGAATAAATAATCCATTATATAAAAAAATGTACAAAAACTAGTTTCTAGCTAGCCGCCTCTGGGCCGCTGTTTCCCGTCCAAAATCTGCCTAAAACCCCACTTGTACCAGTAAATTTCTGGAACCATTTTCCACCTTTTTGTTAAGCACACTTAACTAAGTTATACCTGGCTATTCTTAAAAGCGGTAGTAATATAATATATAAATTACACAAATAAATACTGGCGAGAATCGAAATACAACCTACATTAAAGGATATTAACCACCCCTACATTTGTAGTTGGCAGTTCCGGTCGCCCAAGCCATTTGCTGCTACATAATCTGGAGCCAATAACGGGGCTAGAACTTTATTGGTTTCGAAGCCTTTTGCAATCCCATTGTCCATGTACCAGCGATTTTTGTCACCCATGGGATCTTTATTATGGCCAGAACCAAATCCCCTTTGGCCATAGTTAAATCGCCTTCCTTGTTGACTTGCTAGTACAGGGCTACCACAATGTACAGCTGATCACCTCCTTTTTTCCACAGTGAATTTGTTCCCCCCCCCGGTGGGGGGGGGTGGGGAAGGCGATCCGCCCCCCGCGCACCGTATGCAGGAAGGATATAAAGCGGAACTGGCACCGACCGGAGCTATGTCCGGGGATGCTTTACTGTCCGGGGATGTTTTTCTCTCTGGGCGGGAGTTCGGTTTTCCCCCAGAGGGACCGCGCCGGAGGGGACAGAACCATCACCCCCCCTTTCCCCGGAGAGATAAAGGGAGAGTGTCCGACCCCCCCCCCCCCCCCCGGGCGGCCTGACACACAGACCCCTGAGGCTTGGGGTGGGGAAACAACCCCAAACCCCCCCGCGCTGCCCCCAGGGCCGGAGGACCGACGCCGAGGGGTGGGTAGGGACTCAAAGACATGTAACCAGTCTAGACTCGTTGGGGGAGGGGCGGAAGTTCCTCCCCATCTGGCATAAGCGCCCCTACCCCTCCCTCCCCCCCTTTTTCTTTTTTTTGCCCAGTTTGATTTTTGGTGTTCCTGTTTTCCCCCCATCCCAACACCGCATGAAGTCCAGGACATCGGACCCCACCCCCCACGACCAGGGGGGGCTGACCCTGGCCCATCCCATTTTTTACCAGTTTGTTGGCCGGGGGAGGGGGCACGATCCAGAAATGAAACCTTGGACCCGGGGTCGCAGGGGCGGGAAGGCGCGGGGGGGGGGCACCGGGGACGGGGGTAGGGGGACCCGCTGAAAAACAAAAAAAACCAAAAAAAAAAAAACTAACATAACAAAAACGCAACCAGGGCCCGCCCCCCAAAGTGACCTTAGCCGGCGCGTATGTATATAGCCAGTTCCGGCTAAAACATGCCTTCTGCAAAACGACAAACAGGTTTTTTCCAGGGCTACCTGCTTAAACAGCATTGGTAGCGTCGCTTATTACCTTTCTCGGTTGGTAGCGGCGGTAAGCGTGTTTATTATTTGTTATTTCTAATACTAAGCGTGTTTATTTATAAAGAAATTTTAAAAATATGTTTTTATATTTTTAAAATTCCTTTAACATTTTTGAAAATATTTGTTTTTAATATTATCATATTCTTATCTTATTTTTAAAATTCTTTTCAAATCCAAACTATAAATTTCGAATTTTAATTTTAAAATAAATAAATTTCGATTTTTTTATTCTGTTCACCATTAATAAAAGGGGGAAATCTTTAAAAATCGTTAAAACAACTTTCGATTTTTTCAAATAAATTTCGATTTTTTTCCTTTTGTGAACTATACATTATTAAAAAGCAGGGAAAAATCTTCAAAAATCGTTCAAATAAATTTCGATTTTTTTTCTGTGCAAAATTATTAAGCCAGAGGGAATTGTTTAAAAACTCTTCAAATAAATTTCATTTTTTTTATTCTGTTCACCATTAATAAAGAGGTAAATCTTTAAAAATCGTTTAAGTAAATTTCGATTTTTTTTCTGCCCCATCCTAAAAAACCAAGGAAGAATTCCTAAAAAACTGATAAAATAAATATGAATTTTTTCATCCTCACCACCACAAAAAAAAGGAAAATCTTTAAAAATCGTTAAAATAAATTTCGATTTTTTTTTCAAATAAATTTCGATTTTTTTTCCTTTTGTGGTGAACTATACATTATTAAAAAGCAGGGGGAAAATCTTCAAAAATCGTTAAAATAAATTTCGATTTTTTTTTCTGTGCAAAATTATTAAGCCAGAGGGAATTGTTTAAAAACTGCTCAAATAAAATTCAATTTTTTTATTCGGTTTACCATTAATAAAAGGGGTAAATCTTTAAAAATCGTTCAAGTAAATTTCGATTTTTTTTCTGTCCAACATTATTAAGCCAGCGGGGAATTTCTTAAAAACTGTTCAAATAAATTTCAATTTTTTTATTCTGTTCACCGTTAATAAAAGAGGGAAATCTTTAAAAATCGTTAAAATAAATTTCGATTTTCTTAAATAAATTTCGATTTTTTTTATTCTGTTCACCATTAATAAAAGGGGGAAATCTTTAAAAATCGTTAAAACAAATTTCGATTTTTTCAAATAAATTTCGATTTTTTTTCCTTTTGTGAACTATACATTATTAAAAAGCAGGGGGAAAATCTTTAAAAATCGTGCAAATAAATTTCGATTTTTTTTCTGTGCAAATTTTTTAAGCCAGAGGGAATTGTTTAAAAACTGTTCAAATAAATTTCAATTTTTTTATTCTGTTCACCATTAATAAAAGGGGTAAATCTTTAAAAATCGTTCAAGTAAATTTCGATTTTTTTTTCTGTCCAGCATTATTAAGCCAGGAGAGAATTCCTTAAAAACTGTTCAAATAAATTTAATTTTTTTTATTCTGTTTACCGTTAATAAAAGGGGGAAATCTTTAAAAATCGTTAAAATAAATTTTGATTTTTTTTCTGTGATCCCACGCGATGTGACCAATTACTGAAAAATCGAAGCACGTGGCCTTGCTTTTGTATAAAATGTATTTTTTTTTAAAACCCTATAAAGTTTTTAAAAAAAGAAAAATTTAAAATAAAAAAAATCAAGATATATTTTTGAAATTATTTATTTTATTTTTTTTTTCTATATTTTTAGAATTTTTTTAAAATTCGAGAATATGCTCAATAGTTTCTACTATATTCTTTAAAAATAACACTTACCTTTTTTAAATATTACTTTAAAAATATTCTAATTTTTTAGTTGTGCAAAATTTATTGATTTTTCCAAAACTAAGAACACCAGGATTTCTTTTAATCGATTGCGCACGCGATTAAACAATAAATAAACAGCTTTTTTTAGACAAATTTCCTGAACTTAACAAAATAAATTAGAATATTTCACCGAAATTAAATACAAGTTTGGATAACTTCAAGCAAAAATCCTTTTTTAACAAAAAAAAATTATTTATAAAAATATACAATAAAAAATTTTTTTAAAACAAATCACACACATAGCAAAATAAACGCTGTGTTTAGGCTTGAGCAATAATAAAAAAATACACAAATGGATGTTTTATTTTACTAAACTCAATAAATAATTTATTTAAAAATTTAAAAAAGCGTGTTTTAAGCATTAAATTTCTGATCATATTTCAGACCTGTGCACGGTCTGGAAATGGTAAATGCAGGGTCCGCTTTATTGGAGGATTTGCCCCCATCGCCCCGTTTTATTGCTCGCCCCCTGCAAAAAAATTAATTTTATTTTACTAAACTCAATAAATAATTTATTTTAAAATTTAAAAAAAGCGTGTTTTAAGCATTAAATTTATGATCATATTTCAGACCTGTGCACGGTCTGGAAATAGTAAATGCAGGGTCCGCTTTACTGGAGGATTTGCCTCCCCCCATCCCCCCGTTGTATTGCCCGCCCCCTGCAAAAAAATTAAAAAGTACTCAAAAATTATGGCGCCATTTTTTACCTATTATAATGCCATCATCGCGAAATTTTTGCAGTTCTTAGCTTATTTCAATGCATCTTAAGCCATTTTAAACCTATTTTTACCTTA
This sequence comes from Microlaimidae sp. YZB2_3, assembly GCA_030248175.1. Lineage (NCBI taxonomy): Eukaryota > Metazoa > Nematoda > Chromadorea > Desmodorida > Microlaimidae > Microlaimidae sp. YZB2_3. The sequence continues at coordinate 32,109 of JASAMX010015230.1, forward strand.
TAACACCTTTTTTTGTCTCTTTTTTCTTCTTTTTTCTCTTTTTTATTTTCCCCTGCTTACCCCCCTCCTCCGTTTTATTGCCCCTCATGCACCCTCCCCCATTTTGGAATTGCCCCCCCAATAAAACCCCAGGGGGAGGGCAGTGCACAGGTCTCATTTTCTTTATATCATAAAATATTTAAAATTTTCTGATTTATTTAAAATTCGCGGAAATCATATTTGGAAATTAACAAACACGAAAAATCATAAATTTTGCTAAAATATTGGGAATATTTTTTAGATCATTTGCAAAACGATTTTTAAAGGTGCAGTTCTTCAAATGATAATAGATTTGTGATTAGTCACCTTTCAATAGTAAAACCAATTTAAAAAACCCTAATCATGTTCTCAATTTTATTATGTTTTTATTGGTTTTCCAAAATAATTTAATCCTATATTTTGATGTGTTTAAAATTAGATTTTTGGAAAGCGAAGAACACAAGGATTTTTTTCCATCAATTGCGCACGCGTGTAAAAAATGCGTAAACAAAACGCGATACTTTTTTAGGCAAATTTTCTGTACATAACAAAATATAAATTTACAATATTTGACTGAAGTTAAAAAACCGATTTTAAAAAAATCTAACAACGTTCTCATTTATGTTATTATTTTATTGGTTTTCCAAAATAATCTTAATTTTTTTGATGTGTTTAAACCTAGATTTTTGGAAAGCTAAGAACACAAGGATTTTTTTAGGCAAATTTTCTGTACATAACAAAATAATTTACAATCTTTAACCAAAATTAAAAAACCGATTAAAAAAATAACCACGTTCTCACTTATATTATTATTTTATTGGTTTTCCAAAATAATCTTAATTTTTTTGATGTGTTTAAACCTAGATTTTTGGAAAGCTAAGAACACGAGGATTTTTTAATCGATTACGTGTAAAAAATGAATAAACCAAACGCGATATTTTTTTAGGCAAATTTTTTGTATGTAACAAAATAATTTACCATATTTGACCGAAATTAAATACAAGTTTAAATAACTTCGAGCAAAAAAACTTTTTTAACAAAAAAAATATTTATAAAAATATGCAATAATAAAGTTTTTTTAAAGAAAAATCACATACATAGCAAATTAAACGCTGGTTTAGGCTTAAGCAATAATACAAAAAATACACAAATTAATGTTTTATTTTAGTAAACTCAATAAATTATTTATTTTAAAATTAAAAAAAAAACATGTTTTAAGCATAAAATTGTCATAATATTTTAAATTTTGTTTTCAAAATCTTATTTTTTTAATTTGATTGGATGCAGATTGAATAGTTTAATTTGTGTAAAACTGGTAAAGAGATTTGGAGAAAGCTAGGAACATGAGCATATCATAAAATATGTAAAATTTTCTGATAATTTTAAAATATTCGCTGAAATATTGGGAATTTTTTTAGATCAGTTGCTAAACGATTTAAAGGTGCAGTTCTTCAAATGATCATAGATTTGTGATTAGTCATCTTTCACCAGTAAAACCAATTTAAAAAAACCTAACCAGGTTCTCAATTTTATTATGTTTTTATTGGTTTTCCAAAATAATTTAATCCTATATTTTGATGTGTTTAAAACTAAATTTTTGGAAAGCTAAGAACACAAGGATTTTTTTCATCGATTGTGCACGCGCGTTAAAAATGAGTAAACAAAACGCGATACTTTTTTAGGCAAATTTTCTGTACGTAACAAAATAATAATTTACAATATTTGACTGAAGTTAAAAAACCGATTTAAAAAAAACTAACCACGTTCTCAATTATATTACTATTTTATTGGTTTTCCAAAATAATCTTTTTTTTTTGGTGTGTTCAAAACTAGATTTTTAGAAAGCTAAGAACACGAGGATTTTTTAATCGATTGCGCGTAAAAAATTAATAAACAAAACGCGATATTTTTTTAGGCAAATTTTCTGTAGTTAACAAAATAATATACAATATTTGACCAAAATTAAAAAACCAATTAGAAAAAATAACCACGTTCTCAATTATATTATTATTTTATTGGTTTTCCGAAATAATCTCAATTTTTTTTATGTGTTTAAAACTAGATTTTTGGAAAGCTAGGAACACAACGATTTTTTTAATCGATTGCATGTAAAAAATGAATAAACAAAACGCGATGCTTTTTTTAGGCAAATTTTTTGTATGTAACAAAATAATTTACCATATTTGACCGAAATTAAATACAAGTTTAAATAACTTCAAGCAAAAAACCTTTTTTAACAAAAAAAATATTTATAAAAATATGCAATAATGTTTTTTTAAAAGAAAAATCACATACATAGCAAATTAAACGCTGATTTAGGCTTGAGCAATAATACAAAAATTACACAAATTGATGTTTTATTTTAATAAACTCAATAAATTATTTATTTTAAAATTAAAAAAAAACATGTTTTAAGCATAAAATTGTCATAATATTTTAATATTTGTTTTCAAATTTTTTTTTAATTTGATTGGACGCAGATTAATAGTTTAAATTAAGGAATTGTTTTGATTATATTACCATTATAATTATAATTGCCATTATAATAAGCCATAAATATTAATAATAATAAATAATAAATAAATAAGCCATAAACCATAATAATTATAATTATAATTGCCATTATAATAAGCCTCTCCATTTAAATGACACTCTCTACTATAATGGCATAGTAGCCATTTTAATTCGGCGAGTTAAAATGGAGAGGAAGCTATTATAATAGCCAGTTATTGATTTAATTTCACTTCATATATACTCACAAGTGTAATACTGTCGGGGCCGCACGAGTTTTCCCATATTAAATAGTTTAATACTGTCCGACACGCAGAAACTCCTGCGGCCCCGACAGTATTACACTTGTGAGTATATATGAAGTGAAATTAAATCAATAACTGGCTATTATAATAGCTTCCTCTCCATTTTAACTCGCCAAATTAAAATGGCTACTATGCCATTATAGTAGAGAGTGTCATTTAAATGGAGAGGCTTATTATAATGGCCTACTTTTCCGTACTTTTTTATATAGGAGTTGCACATTTTTTGGTATATTATATATTTTTGATTAAATTAGACGAAATAAAATAGACAAAAGATTTTTAAAATTTTACTATCTTAAGTTAAAGATAATTTGGAATACAGTTGTATGCATTCTTGTGTACTCTTTAAAGTTGAATTTTTATTTTGATTTAAAATTTTGAAATTTGATTTATCCTCTTTAAACAAGCTAAATCTTTTTTGCATTGATTTTTTTTATTTGTGAAACTTGTAAAGAGCTTTTTAGAAAGCTAAGAATGGGGGGATTTTTTTAGTGGGTTGCACACGTGCATAATAAAAGACTAATCAAAAACGCGATGTTTTTTAAATTGTAAAAGCAAAGTTCTTATTCAATAAATCACCCTGAAAGATCATATTATTTATTTTGCGTTAAGATACTGAAAGATTTTGAAAAGTGCAATTTTTAAAATGATAAGGAAGGTGTGTGATCACTCATTTTTGCTGGTGAAACCGATTTTTAAAAAACTCCCCTTGTTCTCAATTTTTAAAAAATCAATTAATTTATCTAATTCATTTTATAATGTTCTAAATTTTCTGATCATTTTTAAATTTGCGGAAATTAAGAACTCAAGTGGGTCAGTTTTCAAAACGATTGAAGAGCTGCAGTTTAAACGATTTAATAAATAGTAAATTTCTTTGCTTTATGTTTCAAAACGTTTCTGGTACTATTATTAATGTGGATATTAATTTTAATTATATCCAACATCGATATACAAAACTAGAAAGGAGAGGGCCCGTAGGGCCCTCGCCTTTCTAGAAAAAAAAAAAAAACAAAAAACAACACAAACCAAAAACCCAAAAAAAAAAAAAAAAAATATACATGACTATGGCTTTTTATATAATAAAATGTATTATCCTATAAAAAGAACAATTATTAAAGTTATTATGGTTTAAAACTGTTTTGCTTTGGACACCAGACCCCACCTGACCCCCCTCTAGATTTCAAAATTTCGCACCCCAGGTCGACCCCCCCCTAAAAAGCTAGGGGGGGTCCGGACCCCCCTGGGACCCCCCTCCTAGAATTCAAAATTTGATTTACCCCGGGTAACCACCCCCCCTAGCTTCCCCAACCGTGCTCACCATGCTGAGAGCGTCGTAGGTGGTGAGGAGCAAAATGCAGTAGTTGGGGGGACAGCAGGTCAAAATACAAATACCCACCCAACCCACCCCACGGCGCAGGCGGAATCGGTCCTAAAAAATAATTTGCAGGATAGTTTGCTATCTATTACTCCGTCCTCAGTTCACATCACTGTCTCTAGACAACAATCTATTAAATTCCGACGAACAAATTACGCTTTTAATGGGTTCTCTGTTATCCCAAGTTAAAACGGAAGGAAGCAAGGTCATCCCTACATCACCAAATGTTTCAACCCTTTCCACAAACACTGTTGAAGTACTAGATGCTTGTTTACACTTGGATCCGCATTCGGACGACCAGAACATGGAATTGGATATTGATTTCATGAATAATTTGTCTGACGCTATTTATCGCTATAGTGGGCAGTTTGTTGATGAACATTCCCGGAGCATGGACCAACCCGGATCTTCGACCTGGGGTGAAGAGATGCCCCTGGCGAATGTTTCGTCTTCCAGCGACAGCATCTTAATCTGGGAAGATGAAGTCATTGTACACTCATCACTGCCCTATTCCCCCTCTCAAATAGAGGCCAATCCTTCTCATGTTTCAACGTTAAAATCTCAAAGCGTCAATCCTACTTCCCAAAATGCCTATAATGAGCCAGAATTGATATATATGATCTTAACCGTGAACCAAAGCGGGTTCCTCAGTCTACAGAAGAGGTAAATATGGAACTTGGTCAACCCCTACAAGAAATGCGTATTATCGTGCACAAACCGCATCATCCCATAGGTATCGATTTTCATGATCCCGTATGGACATCCTCCAACAGTGAGCAAAATCTCAAAAGCGGTTCATCCGTAGAACCTCACGAGTGTATATGCGGAGCAATACACTGTATTCGGGCGCATCCCCCTCATAGAATATCGCCCCCTAGAGAAGTTGATTGAAGCGAAGGTGAATCTTCTATCGGTGCTAGTGATTTTGAAATGCCTGAGACAGATTCTATCATGCGTCAAGCCGCGTTTAAATGGCGTAAACATAGATACATAAGGTATCCCTGGGACCAGCATGAGCGTAACTTAGTCACGTGGGCGTGAGACCGCGCTCGCAGTAATTCATTAGCGCTTCGTCCATGTAGTCCGGAACCACTTCCCGAAGCAGAGGTTAATCAACCTAGCCGCCCACTGTTAAATGTTCACCAGCTAAGAGCTCGTCGTAAGCGCAACAGAGAAAGGCGTTGGTTAAGAAGGTTGGGCCATTCTGAGGAGGAAGTGTTGAGGTTATTACCTCCTCTACCTCCAGCATCCAACCTGAGTCTAAGACGGATAAATGCGCCTCAGTTCGAAAGACGTTGTAGTGCTACTTTTTTTCATGAAGATGGAACACAACACTGCCAACTAGTAGGGCGTAGGTATTCACGTCAATTATTCCGTTTCACTCCCAAAACTCGTCGCAATCGGGATGCCTCATATTTAGTAGTAGTTTCCGTCCACGTGTGTGGTATTATTTGTCCAATCGTAATTTGCACCCCTACTCACTGGATCACTACTGGACCAGGCATGGAACATCAGAAAGTCCCACGTGAGCAATATACTCTTTGTTGACGTTCCGAACCACTTATGCTCCCTTTTCCACGTTGTACAGACCAAGAATGGCGTCGTTGGGCGCGTGATCCGACCGAAAGCCATATTTCAATTAAGAAAGAAATGCATCGCAACAAAGATCCACACTTTCATCCACCCGAACGTTGTCCATATTATCAACTAAGACCAATGCGCACATATTTTCGTCAAACTCATTGCAGTCGCATTGCTGCGCCTTCGGAAGACCCATACAGGGTTTACTATATGGATACAAAACATACACGTGAAATTCGAAACACCTGGACTAAAGAAGAGCAAGAAAATGCAGCGATTGAATATCGCTGGGAGAAATCCATGCAACGTAAAACTCGTTGACAAATAGCTAAAAAAAAGATGGATCGTTAAAAACGTGCTATGTGCAGACAAATCAAAGCTAAACTGTTATGTCAAAAAATGGAACAACAAAATAAAACAAAAAACACAACAGTTACTCATTGTACTGCGGGTAAACAGGAACCCCACGGGATGATTCAAAGCCCTCAAATACCTTTAAATCCACACGGTAGAACATGGATGGAACAGGGGCGTCGGGAAATGCAGCGGTTCCCTGTTTCACCCCTACGAGCCCTCGGAGCAGGCTCACATGAGCCCAGATATAATGGTTTTAGTGCTACCACCATTATCAATATAATAATAGGTAAATACGATCGACAAGTACGGCAGGAAGCCGCCACCTTAGGCATATGTGTGAATAATCCATCTGCCGACAATACTAGATTCTATCGAACAAGCGATATACTCACACTGCTTAATCGTATCGCAGAAATTCAAGCTCGCCATGAGCAAATTCAACAAGAGAAAGAGTCTTCAGTCCTAATTACTATGGAAGATCCAATTATGGAAGAACCCCTAAGCAAACCGATAGTGCCTAAACCAATAAAACGTAAATTAGATAGTAAAAATAGTAAAGACACCACTCTAGATTCTATGAAGGTACCAAAAACATCAGAATTCCCAGACCAACCAATAGATCTGAGTAGAGGTACTTGGCGGTCACTTCCCCATTTTGAAAACCGACAGACCCCTACTCAAAGGGTTCGACCGATAGGTGTTGTGACGGCTACCCAGCCAACCCTCACCCTGGAAGAACCAGAAGCAGGTAGTAACGCCCCATATTTATAGGCAGAGGACGCCCATTTGTCGTTACTTTGACTCCTCAAACTTCGAGTACGACAACGGTGCTTAATGGAACTCGGGGTATGACGGGTCATGGTCAACCGACTGCTTGTGGTCCTGCCCTCCAAAATGCACCTTGGTTCTGAGTTGTGGCTCAACAGAAGCCCAACAAAATATCAGAGCAAGCATTCGCGCTCAACAAATACGTCATATGATGTCAGCAATTGAGGATTCCAGAGAGCAGGAGGCACAGTTTCAGTACCTCACGGGTTAAAGGTTACCTGCCCTTTTTCCACACCAACTACACGGGTCACAAGGTTTTCAGGGTCCAACCCCTTTACAAACAAATGCTACTTCGCAAACCGCTACTTTACCGTCATCGCGGTTATCTCATACTTTGGGGGGCCCTCCACCTTCAAAATCACCCATACCTCCAGCTCTCCAAATCCCTCATCCGTTGCAGGTACAACCAAGGCTAACACAACCTATCATTATCACTTCCCCTGCTCCCATGTTACACCTGTCTTTGCTAGCTCAAACTCAGCCTCGGCTGCCACTTCCTTCTAATACCTTTAGAGTTGGTGCTCCACAACATATGTCATCTTTTGGAAGTCCTTTGTCACAATCTTCGTCTACATATGAACTACTGAACCAAGTAGCAGGACAACCTCCACCGCCACCACGTCAAATGGCCGACACGTTGTCAGGTCCCTCACATCCACGTAAACGTAAAAGCTTAAATCCTAATTCCCCAGTTTGGAGGAATAGTCCTGATTTAGGTACAACCCCGTCGTCTAATGTCACACGTTCTCGACGTGGTATGGTTGCAAGGTTCGATCGTTCCATGCTGCAAAAACAGTCTCACCCGTTCGTAAAACTAAAATGCACTCTAAACGAGGCGCTTTAGGTTATCGTGTGCCACCTCGTGGCATGGCTGCAGTAAGGACGTTTCGCACTACTTCTTCTCAGCCACAGCAAATAATTTCTGATGACTTACATAGTCATCAAAGCGTATGTCGTCAGTGTGACGAAACACCAAAAATAAAAACTACACAAGCTAGGAAAGCTTGGAAGCATATAATAAGTACTAAAATACCAGTAACTATTCTACAGCCTTTGCCAGCGTCATATTACCCAGACGCTGACCGACCGCCTAATGCGCCACGTTCTCGTAGGGATGTACTGCCCCCATCCGCTAGTAAGGGGACACCCTCGGACAGCGAGGGGTTGCTGCCGAAGAAATGAAAAACATGGGGTACCTTTACGGGACCAGCCTGATAACCAATTACCAACTTTTCTTAAACCAGCAGGTGCTGTATTAGCTCCAGTGTCACCACACCCATACGACCAACCACCGCAAGTTCAAAATTTGCCAGTAGTCGATATTACTCAACCAGACTATGACAGCCATGTAATTGTACCAAGAATAACTCCTTCACAATTGCAAAAACGTCCATTGTGTAAGCACTCTTTTTTTGCTCCTTTATTTCAAATACTAATTTTTAGTGTTCAAATAGTGCCGGTTGGTAGTCTGAATATCGATACTCTTAAGTGTGTTCAAATGTGTTTAGCAACCGCTAGTGTTATGTTACTGCTACTCATTTTTTGTGTTTACTTCGCAAGACGTTACACTTATGCACACCTACAAAATACAGACATTATACGCAAAGACATTCCGTTGACTTGCATTGCACATCCACAGCACTCAATTTTAACAGCTGGTAGGTATTACAAGTGCTTGGGTATGATTGGTGCCAAAGGTCACCACTTTCAAGCTTTGTTCAATACAGGAGCTTGTGTCTCTATTTGTAATGAAGACATAGCACTTACCCTATCTTCTACAGTGCAGTTTTTACCTGTTAAAGCAGCTGTACAAACCTTATCTGGGTCTGTTCCCTTGTTAGCTACTGGAAAAGTGCAGTTACAAATTGGAGGTATACGCCTCTATGAGACAATCTATATTTAACCTGCAAGTCCTGTTCCACTTTTGTTAGGAACATCAATCAGTCTTTCGTCAATTAGGCCGCATAACATTTGATTTTCAGAAAGATGTCATTAGTCTTCCTAATGGTACTGACCTGTCAATGGATCCTACACTAGTATATCCGACCAATAATATCTCTATTATTGCTCTGGATACTACTATCATCCCTGCACGGCATGAAAAATTATTATGGGCCCGTGTTAATGCTCCTATGCCCAATAATGTGAATTTATTAATTGATTCTCCGTTGCCTTCTTTTCTAAGAACAGGTCTCTTAGTAGCAAGAATTATGACTAAAAATCGCAAAGGCACAGCTCTTATTCAGTTTTTGAATCCTACTACTTCGCAAATCACCTTATATAAAAATACACGCATAACGGAAGCAAACGTTATGAATTCTGAATTGATTGACAATGTATTAATTCGTCCGGAAGATAATCCGAATCAGGATGCATTCCTTTTTTCCGCACAACCATCATTGAAACATGACCATCCTACTGACTTTGACCCCGTCAAAGAAGTCAGTTTTGAAAAAAGTGAACTCTCTGAAAATCAAAAAATTGAGTTAACTAAGCTAATTTGTAAAAATAGCAATGTGTTTTTATGTGGTCCTTATGACACAGGCAGAACTTCATTGCTACGCCATGAAGTTGACGTCGGTGATAATCCCCCAGTCCGTCAAAAACTATATAGAGTTCCTGAAAGTCAAAAGAAAATCATTTTTGATGAAATTGAAACAATGTTAGATAAAGGAGTTATCCAAGAATTCCATATGCAAGTCCTATTGTAATTGTTGGAAAAAAAGTTCAAACAAATCGATTTTGCGTGGATTATAGGAATCTTAATTAAATTAAAATTACCAC